>JAMKCH010039563.1:0-13795 GCA_023653785.1 Ophioderma brevispina | reverse complement strand
TGACAAAGAAAAACAATGAGACTAAATATTATCAAACATTCCAAAATTTCAGCGCCACCTTTTTTATCGATGTAAATCATTTCTATAATTAACATATAAAATGATAGGGACTATCCGGCCTAGATATTACATCTCAAAAGGTCAGAAATCGATTCTTTCGATATGTCAATAGAGAAAACCTTCAATACAATATTAATCCATTTTCTATAAATAAAAATAAAAGATAGGCCTATTCCGACCTATCTGTATTATATTTAATTGGTTAGAAAACGATTGTATTCGATAGGTAAAGATGATTTAGGTTCACAGTTCTAGTCTTGTTGCATGTTGGAAGAAACCATTGACGAAAAGTGTTGAATTCTATAGATGTGAACATTCAGTAATAGGCTAAGCAGTTTCTTAGCAAGACGCCGCGTTTATGGAATCATTTCCTTCATCAGTTGCTAATGCCCAGATGTTTTCTTGATCAAAAACCTGATATTTGCACCATAATTTCTTATCATGAACTAAATATTGGATTTAAATCTTTAATACAAGAGAAAGAAAGAAGAACCCCTGTACTTATTCAAACGAGTAAATTACACAACTCTTTACGTCTAAATCTCTGAACTCACAATTGTGTAAATGAATAGGCCCTACACATTTCATGTCACTGAGATTTTATCTCTTGAAAATCCGGTTTATAAGAAAACCGGGCAGTAAAGAACTGAATGAATGGAAATGATTCCAGCAACGCGGCGTCTTGCTAAGAAACTGCTTAGCCTATTACAGAATGTTCACATCTATAGAATTCAACACTTTTCTTCAATGGGTCTTCAACATGCACAACAAGAATAGAAACTGCTGAACCTAAATCATCTTACCTATGGCGAATACAATCGTTTCTAAACCAAGTAAAAATAAACAAAAGAACAAAAACCCCACAAAAAATTTTATATTTATTTATAGCAAATGATTGAATATTGATATTGAAGGTTTCTCTTTTGACATAATCGAATAATATAAGCGATTTCGGACCTTTTGAGATGTAATATATAGGCCGGATAGGCCTATCATTTTTATATGGTATATAGAAAATGATTTAATCGATAAAGGTGGGTCTGAAATTGGAATGTTTGATAATATTTATAATAATTGTTTTCTTTGTCATGTAGGTGGATCTGAGAGAAGAGCCGTTCGACCATGACATGCAAAAACAATAATCACAACCTAAAAATTATTTTAATAAATTTTTTGGGGATGGTTGAAATATAGCTCTTATATCATACATCTAAAATTCATATGTTTTGTATATTTCTGCTTTTAATCTATAACTCTATTGTTATTGAATCATTTTCCTTAACGGAATAAATGGCAATCATATAAAAGGAGAAGGATGAATTTTAGTTATAATACGTATAAAGGGAAGATTCAGACTGACATATTAAAACCTGACTTCGCCATGATCCGTCGAGCGGCCCATCACTCAACACAAGTGCACAGAACCCGATTGGTCGCCAGGATCCGTCGTTCGTCCAATCAGCGTCAATCGCGAAGTGCACAGAACACTGATTGGCCTCCCGCTTTTTCTGACACTCCGGAGGATCCAGCGCAACAGAGGTTCTCACGTCAAAGCTGCGATCCGTAAATGGACCAACGATTGAATCAGAGAGTAACTGCTTAGTCCAACATCGACAATTACCTAAATACAGTTCGCTGATTGGTAAAAAGGAAACGGAACTGTTTCTCGGCTAGGATCCACGTAATAAAAAACGGAACAGGCGAATGCATTTCCTCATATACGGCTGGTACTTATTGTCACAATGGAAGCTGCCAAGTACAACAACGACGTGGAGAAAAAGACATTTCACGCGGCGAGATTCCCAAACCGCGACCCTTTGGGAATTTGAAGGTTTAAAAATATTCTCAAATCTAAGCTGGAATGTCTGTGAACCCCAAGATGGCTAATTTGCGCAAATACGGAGGATTTTGAGGATACGCAGAGCCAAGAGGAAACTCAAGAGCCGCTCTGACTGAAGCTACGGAAGGTAAGGTGGAATGCCATCTGAGCTGCTGAGTTGGAACAAGCACCCGCTAAAAAGTGGCTGCTGAGTTGATGCCGTGGAATCTAATGCCTCGCCATGACTTGCGTCAGGTGCACGCCGGGGTCGCGGTCGTAGAAGCACGTGGACTTAATCTAACTACAGAATGCTACGGCAGACCCTCACCCTCCTCCCGCCACCACCGCCAGATGTGACGTCCGATGCAACACCACTAGGCTGTAGTGAGCAAGTATACAGCATCAACAAGAGTATACTTAGAGGCTTTAATACCCAACGGCTCTTTTAAGATCCACCGATTTTCTTCCAAGAGAGAATAAGAGTTGTCACAAATTAATACAATATAGAACACAATTTTTCCCCTTTGAGATTCACTTACACCATGAATCTCCTTAATATTATGATATTAAGGGGCAGTCTGTGTCCAACTGCTCTTTTCAGAGCCACCTGAACTCTTCTCTTATCAGAGTGAATTATATGGAATAGCCCGCATTTATAACCCCTCAACTAGATTCGCTCAATATATGGAATTAATATTCAGGTAATTATTAAGATACCAACATGGCGAAATCTAAAAATAAAGTGGTATTATAGATGTACTGCAATCTTATCTTTAGTATGATAGTTTAGGCCTGCAAATACTGAATTTAAGCCCAAATCCGACCATTGTAGATCCTTACAGCTTATTGCCCTGCGGGGCCTATCTAAATTGGATCTAGAGCTTAGTTCGGTTCTCGGGGATGGGAACTTGCCACCAGCAGCCCTACCGGGCCTGTTAGTGTTGTCTTGATTGATACCCAAACCAGATTGCGAATAGTACGGGGGATTTTGCCGGGCGCGCTGCGCCGGGTCTCAGTGCTAGGTACGATACGGGGTTCCGCCTAGGAAAACTCCGACAGTATCATGCATGGTATGACACGTTAATACGCACCGCGCTGTCCTTATTGTGTGTATTAAAGTACAAAAGATAACCACAAACACATAATTTTAATAAAACCAGAATGCATGTAGGGTTCATCTTTGTTCGAGTACGCATCATATTTGATTTTCTAAAAATGAATCAAATTTCCTTCATCTACGAAAAATTAAAGTGAATAAATGTAAAGGTTAAAACATGTAAAAATGATCATTATGAGGTATACCACACACTATGTGTATTTTACCACCACACAAATAAGATACAAGCATGTTTTTAACAAGATTATGTCAGGATATTTATAGAGATGAGTTAAAAGAAAGCAGGTTTAGACCAGTACCCACATATTTTTAATAATTAAATCATAGCAGAATTAGGTTATCACAAGACTGTGGGTATTCATCAGACTGATGTAACCTCATTTCTAAGTTTGCAACACCAGCACACCATGCAGGATTGCATGTACTCCAGATGATGAACTGGCATTTCATTTTGATGACAAAACCCTGCAAGTAATGGACCAATCAGGTCATAATGCAAGGATCATTCCGCCTCCTCCTGGATTAGATATGGTGGTCCTTGGATGGGTGTTGCAGAAGCAACGGAAGTGTTTGTTGGCAACGGGGTGTACCCTTATGCTGTGTATAGGTATGTGGGTCACCCCCCATCCACCCACCACCCCAACCAACACTCCCGTGCCTTCCCCACCCCAACAGGTACAAGACTACAAGTATGCAGATTGTATCAGCACAATGAGAAGGAGTCCATTGGGCATAGCACTGTTGAAAATGAGAGGAGTATTTGTGTGGTTATTTGATCACTGTATCAAAAATTTAAAGCTAAATAACTTTATTTACCAATACTTTAAAAGGATGAATTAAAAGCATCCCATTTGCTGTAGTTTCACTCATTTTGCCAATAATGTATCTACAGTAGTAGCAGTGGTCAAGTGCTATAATCCATACCGTAGTAGGAGTGTTAACTAATAATTACATTACAAAATTATGCTGTGAAAGAATAGACCCTGGGCCTGGCTTAAGGTGTTGGCCCGAAAATGCCACCGGGTCCTACAGCCAAATGGAATAAAATACAAGAACAATTATTTTTTTATAACAACTGAAGCCACCCTTGAAAGTTTGTGAACACAGCCTAACGAAAAGTGTAATAATTAGTTAGGCAAGAGGATGTTGGACAAGGTGTGACACTTAAAGGTGCTTCTCATGTTTTAAGCATATTCTGTGTTGTTTATTTATCATTATGAATCCTACAGACACTCTTGACAATTCTCTTCTCCATAATTTTCAGTGATTCTAAGCAATGCATTTTGGGTTGTGAACCAATGCTCATATCACATGTCCCATAGGATACGTGGGCTGTCATTTATGTCCATTTTCAAGACAGAAAATACAAAGTGCGAAAGTTTTTTCAGAGAGGTCAGATCTGCCACATCCAACTAGGCACACATGCAAACGCTAAACAGGTCAGATGATACAAGGCAGGTGTCTCGACCGGGGGGCACTTGTATCCAAGGTGGATATCAGGTCGTGTACAAAACACGTGAAATTAGCGTAGTTTTTTGAGATTCAGGCGTTTAAGCGCGTAAATTGTTTAGGGTCATCAATCATCAAAAATTCAAAATTAGGGTATGCTTTTTACGTCGAAAATAGTGTTTAGAGTGTGAATTTTGAATAATTTAAAAACAAAATGCCAGGAAGTAGTGGGTTTTGTTACCTTTTCTCCTGATTTCAAAGGGTAGTTCCCCCAGTGATTTTAACCGTTCAGCCTATTTTACGTTTTGTTCTCTACGGGTCGTCGTCTTCCTAATACATTTTAACTATATATTTATATATGCCTTTGATAGAGATTTAGATTTCGAGTTAGTAATCTACACTGTAACTCATCAATATAAAAATATGTGCCGTAGAACACGAATTAGGGTCTGTCTCTAAATTTATATCAACTCAAAACAAGGTCTTGAATATTTAGTCCGGATTATTTGTTCATGAAATGGGACTGAATGGAGATAAAATGTATATGTAAATATATACCGTTCTGATGCTATCCGCTAGGGAAAAGCGAAGGACACTTTCGAACCTAACACTATAGATGATATCTATCGCTCCTCTGTCAAGCCTGTTTGTTAGCTCAGTTGGTTAGAGCAACGTCACTAGGAATACGGAGGTCGCGGTTCGAATCCGGCCAAGCGCATATGGGTTTTTTTTCACACTTGTGTGCACGGGCAATCTCCAGGGAAAGATGAATAAATACCCATCCTTGTCTACCTGGGAGAACTAAGTAGTTAAAATTTCATATCCAAAGTGATCACAACTTTTCCGGATTAAATTTGGGCCATATTTAGCGATTTCTTAAAAGGGTAGTAATTCGCTACTCAAATTCTCCCGAAACCAGGAAATGCATGTGTGTGTTAATCTGCCAGTAGAAAGCAAAATAAGCTTACTCAATAATTTCTAGTCAGGACTATCAGCAACTTTCCAAAGATTGGTAGACCCAAATTGATGCAAAAATGGCTCAAGGTGCATCAATAAATCAGAATTTTTGTTGTGAAATAGGGACTCTTGCTGTGTTAAATTTTGCCGGAAGTGGCCGCCCAAAAGGTAATTGTGGTGTGTACCCTTAAAGATATCATAAAGGAGATTAAATGGGAAGGAAGAGAACTCAACATTGATGGTGAAAATGTCTCTCACCTGATCTTTGACAACGATATTATCCTGATTGCAAAGTCACCAGGGAATTGGGAAAGCATGTAAATGGACATTCACAGCACATGCAACACCGGTCGGACTCAGCATGCATGTTGGGAAACCAAAGTGATGTTTAATGACCCCACAACAAGGAAATCCGAGATAACTGTAGATGGGAAAGAATTGAGAGAGTCAACAGCTACATCTACCTTGGGAAGACAGTGATGTGTGATGGTGACTTACTGCCTGAGATCGAAGGAGAATTGGACTAGGCTGGGCAGCAGTTGCAAAAGTTTTGGGGGGGGGGGGGGGGGGAGGGGGGGGGGGGGGGTGGGGGGGGAAAACATAATGAAAAAATAAAGAAGACAAGTATGGAGTTGAAGAGAAAGGTGTCAATGAATACATTTTCTGTTATGACAACGGTAGTGAACATGGGCTTTGAATAACACCACAATGGAGATGCTTGCAGTCACAGGGAAGATGGAGCGACTCCATGTTGGCATCAGACTTCAGATAAAAGAGAAATGTGATGGAGCCGATACAGACAGGAGTTAATGATATTATCGACTACATTAGGAGTGCCAAACATAGATGGGCAGGCCATTTTGCTAGACTGCAGAGATAAAACAGGGGGACCATCAGAGTGACAGAGTGGACCCCAGAGAATGGACCAGAAGCCAGGACCCGTCCAAACAGTTGGAGAGACGAAATGACAAAAACAACTTCAGCCAACTTGGACAAGAATGGCTAAAGATCGAGTTTGTGGACAATGCTAGGGAGGGATTCCTCCTATGTGAGTGATCTAAGCATGGATATGGATATGGACCCTAAAGCAAACATGAGTTCTTGCCTTTGTATTTCTTTAGGCAAGTTTGGTGGTTATAGCACCTTATGGGTATGGACATAGTGTTTTCTATATTTTTACAAGGGGTGAAGGTCAACATGATAGGTCAGTAGAGCTGAAACTGCTTAAACACCAACCAATGCGTCTTGAGCCAGTGGTTCTTATGCCCAAATTGGTTGACACCCTAAAAACATATTTTCAACAACGGGTCATTTTTTACCTCGTTTTGAGTCAACTATGCACCGACTAAAAATGGGGTCAAATATTAACCATTTTGTGGTCAAAAACGTGTGACAATTACCCTTTTGTGTCATAATTTTGACCCAATTTTTTAGTTGGCTGGCATAGTTTGCACTTGGCATTTTAGTGTGTGGCAGGCAGAAATATCATCATGACCACAAACAAACACAGTACAAAACTTTGAACTGAAAAACACATCAGAAAAAATTAAACCCAATTTGCAGGAACAGAAATAGAGAAGTGTTAGTGGTCTTGGCTCTTTTTAGGTTAGCCAGGGGGACTTTAAGGTCATATCCACATGAAAAATTAGCGAGATATAACCACGCTCAAGTATGTTACATTTTTTCGGATGTTCATTTGAAAAGGTCTATTCCAACGTTTACCAAACCCCCGGGGTTCACGGACACCAAAAGGTGTTCACGGATAAAAAGAGAATGCGGTTTGCAAAGCTAACTTTTAAACAATCTCAATTTTCCATTTAAAAAGTAAAAAAGAGTTCATATAAAAGTAAAAAGTGGATCCGTCGGTCAATTACCAATGTTCGTTAAAGGGACCAGGAGGGACGATTTGTGTTTTGATATATTTTCTCTCAAAATTTGCCACTTGAGCGGTTGTAGAACACCTACCGATAATATTCGAGGTTATTGGCAAAACAAGTACAACAAAAAAAGAAAAACAAAAAATGTTTTTGAACTTGCCTGCTATCTTAATCGGCCCCACAGAAAGCATGCTTTGATAATAAATCATCTAGTCCAAGATATTTTGAGTTGACCCAAAACAAATTGAAAAAAAGAAAACAATTTTGGTGTTAAAGGTGGGATGGTCCGATTTAAGAAATGAAGTTTTCATTTTGATGGAATGGACTTACCCAAAAACACCAACGGTAAAGTTTGGCACCGATATTCTCAATCTGTTTGATGTGAGGGCTAAAACAGATTTTTGTAAGCCCCATAGAGTACTGTGTAAAATGACTATTGGTTGACCAAAATGGGGCCCATTTTTCGTTTGGATCCAAACCCAACATCTTTTATGCCCCTACAATTTCCAGGGTATATGAGAAAAAATAGTAGCTTTCTTCCGGTAAAAATCTGGCGGTCCCTGGGGATGAGGCTATTAGTGATGGGCCATGGGAACCTTTAATATTTTGTGTAATTGTCTCCAAAAAATATATATCAAAAGGTACCAAAAATCAAACTAGTTTTTATGACAATGTAAAACAATAAGGGCATCGTTTGTACAGGAGGTAAAAAATTACAATGGTAAGATCGAGTTATGTACTTTTTATTGGCTACTCCTAAGGATTGCATAGGTTGCCCTATGTATGAGCTACAGGTTTTATCACTAAAATTACCATGTGGTCCGATTTTGTTCGAACCAGTGTAAATGTTAATTTGATAACATTGATGAATAATTGTATATAGATCTTTGTTAGACAGTTCTATTGTAGCTCCCAGTAACATTTTGCGCTGCTAAAATTTTACTTAATTTTACCAGACTTAATTTTAAATTACGGTCAACCACAGTTATTCAACAATCTTAAGTTATATACTGATATCTAACATGAATACAATTTGGGGAGCAAGAAAACTGTAAATAAATAGTAATTTAGGCTAATAATACCACACATTTTTGAAAAAATAGTAGTATTATATACCTTGACCATATTCATATTCCAGTAATATACGTGCTGTTGTAAATTATTGGGTTTTATGTAAGGATAAGAACTATGAAAATGTTGTTCCTCTGTGTGTTAAATAACATCCTATAACATCATCAAAAAATGCAAAAAAAATCTTATGTTTTCTTTTCTTTTTAAAATTTTTAAAAGTTCTTGTAGAACTTGATTTCTACTTTTTGTAGATTGTACTTATTTTTTTTTTCTAATTGGAAAAAAAGAGTTAATTACTTAACACTTAAGTAACAAAGGGGTTTTCACTCCAGTTGGTGCCCCAAGGGGGGGGGGGGGGGTTCCATGGGTCCCCCAAAGGAAACCCACTTTCTCGAGGGAATTTTTGTACGAATTTATACCACATGTGGAAGGCTTCATAAGACAAACCCCAAATCAGCGATAAAAAATTGGAATTTTTTATGTGGGCTGCAAATTAGGGGCAAACCATTGTTTTCAAAACACGCGAACAAATGGGCAAAAAAGACGGAAAATTCAAATAAGACTTGCGCTTACATCAAACTTTTAAAAACTTATTTTATCTTGATATCTACTCTAGCGGACCCAAATTACCAATATTTAACAAAAAACTGAAGTTTTAGGAATACCTGTATTTTTAATGGGTGGTTGCAAAAAATACACATCATTTTCCCATAGCCTTTTACAGTATGTTTAGCAACGTCTAAATGAAATTGTTTGTTATTCAGCACATACAAGGGGCTAATGATTTTTAAGTTACTAATATTTGTTTACTTATATGTATGTGTGAACATATATCAGCAAAAAAAAAATTGCTTGGGGTCTTTGATTTTTTTTAAATATGCTCAGGTGACTTTCGTTAGTGCCCAGGGGGGGGGGGGGGTCCACGGAACCCTCACTATTAACTCATTAACGGCTGCCGGATGAATTTTTTTGGTATGAAAAGAAGCGCATTTAAAGTTCAGACAAATTTTACAAAACATAAAAAAAAAAACAAAAAAATTCTTTGGGCGCGAAAAACCCACGCGTTAAAGCGGCCAGCGCAAAAACAAATTTGCCACTTCTTAAACAACGTTGTACGGGGGAGCGGGGAAATTTATTTACACCCGAATGCGCTTGAGTGTCCAAGACTTTGGCGAGGATTGTCTGAGTCAATTGCAAAATTATCATCACAGACAGAAATGTCATTTTACACAAGACAAACACATCCCAGAGTTGATTGCCAGCTGCACCCGTTGACTGGTCTGTGACCTGTGTGGTTGACATATCAATGGAGTATGGGTACCTCTCGATGATATTCATGTGATGGAACATTTGGTTTGATTAAAGTTACGCCAAACTTAAAAGTGCCTACACAATTACATGGGTCTTCTAGCCTTTATTAATATAGCGACCCCAACTGGCTCTCACCTTATATTACCTTTTGTTCATGGGGTAGTTATTTTTATGTGTGAAATAATCATCTATTCTTCCAATGGCCTAGATATCATTTGCAAGCAACAAAATTAAAATAAACTTAATATTTTATAAAAAGGTTCCAGTGCTGCTTTAATTTGTTTTCATTTATTTTTAGCTTAAACGGTGCAATGAAGAGATTGTCACTAGCCGCGCCCAGTCAGCGATTTATGCCCATATGTGTCTATGTTTGATGATGCAAAAGGTACGCAAATTGCATCACCCGAGACTTTTTCTTACTCAGTGCTGTGGATGTTCTGTAAGGAGTGGGGCATTAGGGTTAGTGATTAGACCACTCCATAGATTCATACCTGGTATTTGCTCCAGGAAAGGCTTAAAGTGTTAAACAAAAGGTAATTTCAATTTGCTTTGACATCAATATGAAAAACATAGCTGGATTTGTATTTGCTACCAAACATGAATATAATAATTATGTAATTGAAGATGATTTCCCAGCTCAATCCTTTAAGATGGGGATATTTTTTATGAAGCGTTACATCAATGCAAAATTGGAGATTACCATGTTTTTAGGACACCCGATATGTGAAATCTTTTCAAAGGGTGCAATAAAAGATTTCACATAGCAAAAAAAAAACAAAAAAAAAAAAAAATGTGGGAAATTCTGATATTTACACTAATGTAATGCTTTCTATCAAAAAAATATCCCAATGTGAAATATTAAAGGGCTTGTTCCGATTTGCATCTCGCGCCACCCCCTGATTTACACGGAAGTAGTCTAATTTTGATATCAGATGAAAGGCCTTATTTTGTCTCATTATCGTCTTGAAATTTCAGTTCCCAAATCCACTTTTGCAAAAGATATAATTAAAAAAACTGCCTTTAGTGGTTAACCATCAATATTAGCACAGTAGTGCATGGGCCTTGCCAATGTGCATTAACGCTTTTATTACTCAAAACCGCAAGTTTGTTTCCGCAAATATGTGATGGTAAGTGTATGCAGGTGCCAGGCTCTCACTATCGAAGTGGAGAACAAGATCCACATAAATTTGAACACCGCACCTTTAAGCTGAGAATCATTTGTTTGTACAAACATTGTGAAATTTCTAACTTACTATAGGGGCAAATACTAAATCCAGGTTATGTTTTGTATTGAAATTAACGCTATATTCAAAATCAACTTTTGTTTCATCACTTCAAGGCATTTCTGAAGCCACATACCCGTAGAAATCTATGGGGTCCTAATCTATATGAAATCTCTACATGTGACACAAATATATGGATGCCCAAAATCTCTTGTTGCACCTTATAAAGCTGACTCGAGATTGTGAAATATATATTTTTTAGTGCATTAATTTCAAAATAGTCATCTAGAACTAAAAATAGTCCCTTAAAAATGTTAATGCGAAAGTTACATATGAATCAGATTTTTTGTTTTTCAATGCAGTAACATTTTATGCACAGTGTACAACAGGCCATTTAAATTTCGGATCTGGAATCCGGAATTTTTACAACATAGTTTGGTGATTTTCTAGATGAAGGCTCATTTTTACTAGTTATTTCATGGCTAGTGATTATATATGGACAAGCATTTATGAGTTGTATGTGGCAAAAAACATGATTTGTTTGAAAAATAAATGAGTGCCGGCCTCAGTCAGGAAACTCTGAATCAGCCTTAAGGTCAATCTAAAAAGGCCACCATTTTTTTACAAATTTTTATGACGCTAAAACCCGGTATTAAAATGTGTTTAATATGAACAATGATTACATTTTAAAGCATGATGGTTAAGAGAGTTTTGAATTACAAACACAAATTTTGACTTATTTAAAGGACTTTTTGGTGGACTCACCTTAGCCCAAATCTTTCATTAGGTGTGACCTTTCCCATGAAAAGTGACTTTATCCAGTGTATACTTTTTTTTTTTTTTTCTCATGCCAAAAAAATTTTGCTCGAAATCCTGGAGGGGACAAACCAACATTAAATATCCATTTTGGCAATATTGTAATGATAGCGAGCTTAAATTCCTTCCTGGCAGGCATTTTTTATTTACCTTTTCTTCTCACCACCTATTTCTTTGTTTACTAGATTACCATTACCACAGCTTTTCAATTCGGGGGCATTTTCAGGGTTCCTTTGGGAAATCCGACTTTAAGTTGGAGGGAGAGATTAGTCACTGGGTTCCCATTCAGATAAAATGCATTACTTTATTTAAAAGAAGGGTAAACCTAAACATCAAGATTGACTGTGCTAAATTTGAGTCGAACTACAATGTCTAAAGTTTGAATATTCCAAATTAATTACTGTTACTGGTCATAAACCTTAATCAAGTCAACAGGTAGATCACCATGGTGTTGAATGCAGTAACAAGAATTTCATTTCCAATTTTAGCTAAGCCACATGTACAATGCAATACTCAATCCATTATTCCATCCACCTGTTTTCAAGAATATTAATTTCATTCCACATCGGCTCATTCAAAAAATATCAAAAAATTTGTATGGATAAAAGCGAACACAATCTCATCGGCCTTGTTCTGTAACACAATCATGATTATGTACTAGACAATAGCATGCTGCTTCCCGTATTGATTCCAGATGAACTGGTCCTTATAGACTCTTATTAAAGGTGCAACGAGAAGTAGATTTCACGTCATCCATATTTTCTGTGATGTGTATGGATTTCATATAGATAAGTTCCTCACTAGATTCCTACCTTTTATTTGGTTACAGAAATAACTTAAATAAAAAAAAAGGTGAATTTGTATATTCTTACATTTCAATAGAAAACATAGGTTAGAATTTTGTAATTGCTCTTATACGAAATTCGAAATTTCACAATTTTTGTACCAAAGAACAGTTCCGTCTTAATCCTTACAGGTGGTATGATTTATAGAAGCTTTGCATCAGTGCGAATCAGAATTTTCACATTTTTTTCAGGATCACCTGTATTTTAAATGTCTCGTTCACCTTAAACCAATACTGGGCAGTCGAGCTGCAGCGGTAGACGGCAGCAGCGGCTGGAAATCCACCGAAAGTAGAATATCCACGTTGTGATATACTTCCCCCCCCCCCATGTGGACTGGCAAATGAGCGTTCGGCTGACAGTAAATGGGGTTGAGTCAGTCAAGAGCGGCTTTATTACGTTTCTCCATTAGTCAGTGGTATTCAACGATATCGATGATCGCTTGTGAAGACTCCGTCATATTTTTCCTCATCCTCTATATATTTCTATTGGCCAACCACCCCGATCTGTGTGTATTATATGCATACCACACTCGTTGCTCTGGACTTTTTTTTATCATCCGGTTACAGCGCCGGTCCGTAAGACGATGCCACTTTTTTTTCTGGTTTTGCCATGCCGGAGAGAAAGCCACTGAAAAAAATGAGCAATGTGTGTGCCCTCAAAGGCAGTCACCCGAGTACTGTTGACTGTTGAACCTATCGTCAAAGGTGTAGTGGACGCACACATTAACGCTTAGGTCAATCGCTGTCCGGGATGTGAAGACTTTGACTTGGGGGGAACTGAGGTTGACCCTGGTATGTGAGTTAACTGTGGTAGCCTTAAGGATTTAAAACCTAGGAAGGAAAGGATCTCTCCCTACTGTGAGATGTAATGAAGATCTAGATTGATTACAAGGTAAGACGCTAACATCTTTTCTTATTGGCTTTTTTTTAAAAATAATAATCATTGATGAAGACCCCCGAACATTGCAGATGGGTTTTTTGTCTCCCACATGGTTTTCCTAAGTTTTGAAAATTGGGAATTGGACTACAAGTGTCTTTAAAAAAAAAAAAAGAATCCGCTAGTTATTGGATTGGGTAATGTTGGAGTAATGCATATATTTTTGGATTTACATTGGTGGTCCTATTCTTAATGGCCAAAAGGTTAAGGAGTGAACAGTGAAAAATTAACGGGGGCATGACCCGTATTTAAGTCTATAAATTTTTCATCTGGATGAATGACCTCACCTGAACAACCCCAATCTGTAAAACTTT
>JAMKCH010039562.1:0-13826 GCA_023653785.1 Ophioderma brevispina | reverse complement strand
ATGATACAACATATCAAAAGTTATTCCTTATACAATCTGACAAAAAATTAAAGTAACAAACCACCAGGAGCATCAATGATGCAGTCGCTATAATATGATGCCAGTCAAAAGAACAACAACAAAAACATCCTTTAATTTACCTTTATATTATTTACAATAGAAAATTGACACATTAATACAATTTTTGTTTATGATATTTATAACATGGAACGGGTGATCATCTTTATTAAAATACACGGAAGTAAGTGAAAGTGCCACCAATTACTTTAAGAATGGGATTTTCGGGATCCCATGCTGGTATCACATGACATTATTGAGGTGGAAAATGTCCCAAAACTGGGCATTGTGGGATGAATCTCAATACACTCTGAGATTGCAGTGTGTTTGTAAGGGCACTTATGACTGGATGGAGTGAGGAATTTGGGCTGTTTCAAGGTAACACAGTGCAAGGTTAAAGGGAGACAAACACCAGTTGCTTATTGCCATCATTACGTTGCACTTCATATGGACACTGCTAATGATTTAAATACCACCTAGGGTCAAGAATGGCCATAAAGAACACGTTCTATTGCAATAAAATGTGTCTCTGGTTGCAAGCAAACAAATTTTAGTTCAGTATGACTTTCTAAAGGCTGAAGAAGTAGAATGAAGTGCAATGGACAAATCCTTCTTTTGATTATGGAAAAAGAACTTGCGATTAAATAAAAAGCAACAAATGAAACTGGCTAAAAGCAGGGGGTCTTTAGGCATAAATTCAAATGCACATTTTGATTTTTCCTTGAAAGTTGGCTGAAAAACAAAATTTTGCCTTGCCAGGCAAAATTTCACATGCAATGAGCCATTTTACATGCTGTTGTGCATGTAAAAACCCTCTAAATCGAGCCCGCTAATAAGATCATAGCCGATAATGGGATTCAGGTAGCCTAATGCATGAAAAAATGAATGAAAAAGAAACATCTTTAAGAAAACTTTTAAAACTTTGTTGAACTTGTTATATCAATAACAGGTTCTGCAATTAAAAAAACAAACTTCACGTGATTTAAAATTTATGTATTGTGAGTCAGTAGCCTACCAATCTATACATGTGACTTGTTTGAGGACAGATTATTTCAGAGAGCTTTGAGGTAAAGCATTAGTTATAATATAGCATACTTGATTTTTCAAACAAAGCAGAATGGGAAATAATAACCCCCCATACTGTTTGATCAGTTAATAACAGTCTCAATTGAATACATTTTCCTCTAAAATGTGATTGAGTCCACAACAGTACTTTAGATGCTGATGTAGGCCCTACGATTATAATTTAATCGTTGTTACTTCTGTGTTCAAAATCTGTTAACTGGTGTTAGCTTTTAATCTGTTAACACTTCAAAGAGTAACATGGGGGGGGGGGGGGGGGGGGGGGGGGGGGGCCGGGACAAGTGGTTTCAACCTAACTAAACACATTCACACAATTGCAATACAACTTTCCAAGATCACGTGTAAAAATGGAAATAGGTAGTAGAAAATGATGTTGTTCTTATTTGATATGACATAAACTATAGTGTGAAAGACAAATGGGACTATTTAGTCATTTGTCTTTCTTACACTATATTAATTTGCCACATTAAATAAGAACAGTAATTTAACAAGAAAGAGTCCTTAAAAAGGACAATCTGCCCTACTGAATCTAGCTTATGACTTAAATTAGGCTTGATTTCATATACTGAAACACTTTACAATAGGGTACAAATAAAAGATCGATACCTCTGAATATTCCATCATACGTACTTCAGAAATAATTACTATAAGTCCATGTATGAATAAATTTTCACAATTGCTTTGATTTACATAAAATTCTCTATTAGGCCAACAAGTTATTGTTTTTAGCTAGTTCTTTTTCCAAGCTAACTAAAAAGGTTATCTTTTGTTATTACCGGTAATTTCGGTACAGGGCGATCAAACAAAAAATTGACCCTGATTGTGTCCGCCATTTTGAATTTTTAAATAATACATATCTAACATATGTGGTATCTGCGGAAAAGCTTATAATTATCTTAATTTGCTACAAAGATATTCTCGGTTTATTATAGGCCGAGCTACAGTCTTCGAATCAAGAAGGCTGCAGTGAATAAATCGCTGCTTTTTCTTTTGGACAATGATTTCCTTCGCTGAACGCAGGTTCATTTCATATGTAATCGTGGACAGAGCAGGAAAAACCGACTTACTTGATTTCAAATGACGTAGCTCGGTCTATACAAACGATGTGAATGATCTTTGCAGTAAATTAAAGATAATAAACCAGCTTTCAGATGATGCCAAATATGTTAGATATAGTTACTTAAAAATCAAATGGCGGACACAATCAGGGTCACGATTTTTTTGACTCAACTGTATAAACACGCTATTGAAATCAAAATCACAGAATGGCAAGTCACGTCCACCACATTGGCTTTATGGCCACCAGCCTCATACCCTTGACTTTACCCAAGGAGTTGAGGATTTTTACATCATCTGACCCGTCAGCCTAAAGTATAGCCTGTTGCCTAATCATATTGAACTTCGATTACTTTGAAGAAAGAAATTAGTCAGTTTCTGTCCGTAAAAGGACAGAAATTAGACGCAGTGGCAATTGGCCTCTGGGGCACAGTGATATAAACATTTGTTATAACAGCCAAACCGCCTCATCAAAAACAACTGAAAATTGTGGAATTATGTTTTTCGCGAGGATATCTATGAACCATAAACAAAAATACATCGGTCCTGGACCGCTTGTGCGCCTGCCGTCGCGGTTTGTGAATGATAGGCCCAACATCACCTCTAACCTGATATTGGACCTTAGACCTCATAACAAAGGGGCTTGCATGTAAACTCCATAAACCAAGTTTGGTTCCATGGAACTTCAACTTTTCAAATGAGGTAATTTACATTTTCAGCCTATTTTACCAAGTGACCTCACATGACATTTGACTTGGGAGTGGACTTTTGACCTCATCAAACAAATGGGGGGATGTCAGTTGCACCTGGGACCCAAATTTGGTTTAATCCATCAAAGTATGAGGATATTCCAAGCAAATGTTAACCCTGTTCACAACAGACATCAACAACAACAGACCATCAACAACAGCAACAACAGACTACAACAACAGTGACAAAGTTCATCCATATGTTGTCTTTCTGCTAAGGCAGGCGACACAAACATGGGGTGTTAGAGCATGAAATGCACCTTTAATTGATTTGAAGTGGCCTTGCATTATCTAAAAATGTACCTTACTGTGCTGTTTACTATTTAAAGGGTCACTTAAAAATTTTCTGAAAAGGGCGTTCCCATTTTAAAGCAGGGTGTTTTGACCAATCTTTATAATGCATACCAGAGTATTATTCACCCTGAAATGAACAGCCAAAAAGTTATTTTTATGTTATGATTAATACAAAGCGACTTAATCACTGGCTAGTAAAATTGGTTACTCATGTCATACGTAATGTAAAATATTATTATGATGTGAACTCCACAAACATAGACCACATTAAAATGAATTCGGCTTGTATTTTTTTTAAAATTATTTCACTTGACCATTACTTCAAGTGACATAGGCTATTCAATAGCCAATCTATGTGAACTTATGACATTAAAGTGTATTAATGTACTGTTTAAACTTACCCGAAACCACAAATATGGCAAATTTAATGGCAATGACTTTCAAACCAATATTTGTTGTTATGGAAAACCGTTATTTGCTTTTTCAACTTCCAAGGAACAGCATATATTTTGCTGGTAGAATAATTAAGTCGTCAAGATTTCAATCAGTAAGACATGCTCCATGTGGAACCTGGATTGGTTGTGGTAGGGACGTGCCTCCACGACTATGGAAGTAGGACCCATTAGCTTACCATTTTTTGCCAAAAAAAGGGACCATAAGCTATACAGAGAGGCAAATTTTAGGCAAATTTAACCCAAAATTTCCATTTCACTGCAAAATTTTACATTTAAGCAAATTTGGACAATTTTTGGCTTCAGATGAGGAATTGACTAATTTTCAACAATTGTTAGGAAATTTTGCTTTCCGATTGAGAAATGCGGCAATTTTCCAAACTTAGAAAATTTTGAATGAAACGGACCCAGTGCTTATACCAAAAATGGCATGAAAAAAAGGGGTCATTGAATACCAGAAGGATGAAAAGGGGACGATGTTTGTGGCACGTTCCCTGTATGGTCATGGTGTGTATTGACTCTTAACTCAACATTATTGTCAATGTCTAATACCCACTGAACTAAATTATTTTTAAGGTCCATAGTCCAACCTCTGTGGTGGTAATTTACTTGACCAAGGACAGTCATGTGTGTTGTCAACTGTCAATGACTTGTGGTGTTGAAACGAGTATTGACATGGTCAACTTAATACAAAATTACTAAAAACATTTCAATATAACTTGACTACTATACAACCGATTTCAACCCTCGACAATTCAAAGTGGGCTAATTTTACCCCCAACTTATAATACCAAATAGGTTTTAAACACGTTTACCATAAAAAATATTGAAAAAAGCAAAACAATTTCACATTCAGAGTAATATGTGATAAGCTACAAGGTTAGATGTATCATGCAAGTTCCCAAGAAGTAAACAGTGGTTGCATTTACCCTTGAGTCATAGTAGCAGAGGGTGTTTTGAACTAATCCATAATCATTGCAGATGTGCCTATAATGTTCTGTACTGCAAACATATGTCGTAAGTTAGGGCAGTGTAAAGAAGTTTAGGGAGCACAAACCTTTATTATCAAATTTTTTAAAGTACTAGTGTTTGTGTGCAGAATGGGTGTAAAGGTCAAGTTTTAGTACATTAAAAATGGATTTTTGTTGGAATAACATGCCGGGATCATGCATGGGATTCTTGAGGTGAAATGTCCAAAAATGATGCATTTGGAGGGATGGGCTTAAAGATGCTTTTAGTGCTGTGTGGTATAAGGCCACTTATGATTGATATGTTGAATTGAGAGAATTTGGGCGTTTCAAGTACACAGCTAAAGTTTCAAGATTATTACTATTATTATAGTGTGCTTTTGCCCATGTGTGAACATTGCATTAGTGAATGACACCTTGCATAACTAGCACACTATCTTCAGGAGCACTGGGAATGAGTGTAAAGTACACCTGGTACAAGGGACAAATGGAAACTTTAGACACTGGAGGAAGATATTTGTGGGAAAACAATAACAAACTCCCTTCGGCAATAACCAAACTTCATCTACTAGATAAGCATGAAATTTAATGCCAAGTGGTTATCAGAGTAGGCTGCAAATGCAATGCTTCTCTAGGCCCGCATGATAAGCAGCTTTCAGTTTTCAAACAGCATGCATCTACATTGTAGGACAACAGCCAATCAGATAATCTTTGCCCTACCAACACAATCATGCCAAAAACACAAAGGCCGAACAAAATGGCTCAAAAAGCACCATTGATCAGAATTTTCAAAATCCAAAACCTAACTTTTCAGATAAATGTCATTACTTGAACTGCGAGTTTCAAAAAGATTGGACAAAATGAGAGATAGTTTATGACGGAGGAACAGTGGGTTTCCTAACTATAATTTGCTACGTGATGACAATAGCCGATTATATGGCCTAATAACACATTTAAGGTATTTTCTTTATGTTTTTCAAAACGGTCCTGTGCGACAATGTGGCGGGTTTCCCAGATCAATCAATATAATAAAATGTGCTATGCTAAATTACGGATGGGTATGTATTCCTGTTCTTTCCATTCTAGGTCTCTCAATGACACTTTTCATTATCAAAATTTTCAATATACAGACAGCTTCTACAACAGGTTGTTCTCAATAGGAGGCCCGCGGGCCAAATTAGAGCCTGCAAACCATGATTTTTGGCCCTCAACTTGCTCTAAAAGAAAGGAAACATAAAAATTCAAGCCTTTCAGCTAATTAATTGATAACCCCTGTTCTACAAGAATCATACAAATAGTATTTGAGGTTTGGGAAGACCTATTAATGTTTAAATCTACTTTTGTTTTCCACACTAAAAAACTTACCTCCAGTTGGTCCAGCTCCTGTATTCGGTGAACCTGGGCGGAACTGGGAACTTATCACCTCGTCTGCGTGCCTGTGATACTGGAGCAGAAAGTAGGTGCTGAGTGTGTTGTAGGAGCAGAGTGAGACATGTAGTCTGATGGTTGGATGTGAACTGTAGAGTGGCTCATGAAGCGGGGCGGCACTGGAATCATGCCATCGGGCACAGTGCGGGCATCACGGCCAAAACCAGGGTACCTAAAACGTTCAATTCAGAAGACAAATCCATATGTAATATGAAATAAAAATCCTTTGTGTGAAATATGTTAAAGCAAAAGCATTGGGACACCGATGGTAATTATATTAGAGTGATTAAAAAAATAAAGTTAAGTTTAAATGACCAATAAACTTTGAACCACTTTGAAAGATTGTCTACACTTTAGTGAATTAGTTATAAAGTTAACTATTGAAACACAAAACCTTTGTGGTATGGTAAAATAAAGAATATTTTTTCTATTGGGATGTTGTCTTGGGGATATGAAGAACATCCAATTTGAAATTCATATTAGCTTTAGTAGTTTTTAAATAAAAAAATATGAGTAGTCAAAGAGATTTTCAAATAAAAAGTTGTATTAGTCAAAATTTTAACTTAAAGGTTTTGCATTACCTAAAGTAGGTTTTGTTAATTGGCCCACAAACTTTTAGACAAACCTTAGTTTCGTAAAGGCTCTGATTTCAACATTGATATGATGTAGAACAATCAAATGTGCACAAGGTTCATTTATAAATTGTTTAAAAAAAAATGGATTTATGCAGACTGCATTTTAATGACAGCCAACTTTTTGAAGGGGGCTCATGCATGGGAAAGAAGTTCATGCATGTTTACAAACATGGATAAAACAACTGTCACAGCGCACCCCCAGGCAGGAACAAACACTTTATGTGAGTGTAAGATGGGCAAAAATAGAGCATTCACATAAGCATAAGGCCATTGCATTCATTATTTATACAAAATTACATTTTATTTTTTCTGCCTGAACATGTCATTCTTACACTATGCCTAACAAAATATTGCTAGGAAACAACTGTTTCTTGTTCAATGATAATGTAGAAATCTCTCTCCAGTTGAGATCTGTCAAGGTAAAAATGATCTGTGACATTTCAATTAAAATTTGCAAAATTACAAAATAGGACCATAGACCCAAATAAATAGATCGCAAATTGTTGCACAAAACCTAATCCAATACTGATATAAAATTGGATCGATTAGAAGCCCAAATTAATTGGTCGAGCTATGAGTTGCAAAAAATATTGCGGCCGACTGCGTCTCGCCCAATATTTTTGGCACTCATAGACCGACCAATTAATTTGGGCTTTTAATCGATCCAATTTTTATATCAGTATTGGATTAGTTGTGCACAAATTTGCGTAATCTATATTTATTGTGGTCTATGCGTCATTTTTGTAAATTGCCAAAATTTTTAATTTGAAAAATGTGCTACAGATCCTTTTACTTGACAGGCATCCTCAGAAGGAAGAGAGATTTCGACAATTTATCATTGACAGAAAAAGTTGTTTCCTAGCAATAATTTGTTAGGGGCATAGTGTTGTAAGAATGACATTTGTTCGGACAGAATATAAAATTAAAAATGTAATTTTGTTATGAAATAATGAATGATGATGTAGTCTTATGTGAATGGCTCTATTTTGCCATCTACACTCACATAAGTTTGTTCCTGCCGGGGGGTGCGCCTGTGATGTGTGTGACATGTTTTATCCATGTTGTTGTAAAACATGCATGAACTTTCTTACACATGCATGAGCCCCCTTCAAAAGTTGGCTGTCATAAAGCCGTCGCATTCATATAATCGCATTTTTTTGCATTAATCAGGGATTTGTGCACATTTGATTGTTCTACATCATATCAATGTTGAAATCAGAGCCTTTACGAAAATGGTTTGTTAAAAGTTGTGGCCATTAACAAACCTACTTTAGGTTAATTGAAAACTTTAAGTTTAAAATTTGGACTAATACAATTTTTATTTGAAAAATCTCTTTTGACTAATGCATATTTTTAATTTAAAAACCTCCTAAAGCGAATATTGAATTTCAATTGAGGTTATCATATCCCAAAAAACATCCCAATAGAAGATATATATTTATTTATTTACCAAACACAAAGGTGGTTTTGTGTTTCAAGGTAACTTATAACTAATTCAATAAAGTGTAGACAATCTTTCAAAGTGGGTTCAAAGTTATTGCAGTGGTAAACATGAACATTTATTGGAATAAACAATTAATATTAAAATATAACCTCTGGTGCCATGCTTTTGCTTTACAGTATGTCACTTAAAAAGGAGGTTTATTTCATATTTAAATATGGATTTGTCTTCTGAATGCAGGTTTTAGAAGCCCCGGGTTTGGCCGTCGTGTTGCCCGCAATGTGCCCGATGGCATGATTCCAGCAGTGCCGCCCCAGCTTCATGAGCCACTCTCAGTTCAAATCCAACCATCAGACGACATTGGTTCATCTGATGCCTCACACATTCAGCACCTAACTTCTGTCCAGGATCACCCAGGCACGCAGAGAGAGAGACGAGGTGATAAGTTCCAGTTACCGCCCAAGGTTCACAGAATACAGGAGACTGGACCAAAACTGGAGGTAAGTTTCTTTTAGTGTGGGGGAAAACAAAAGAGATTTTAAACATTAATATGGGCTTCAAACTCAAATATATTTGTATGATTCTTGGTTAGAACAGGCGGTGTCTCAATTATAAATAGCTGAACGGCTTGAATTTCTTAGTTTTCCCGTTCTTTTAGAGCAAGTTGAGGCCAAAAATCAATGGTTGGCAGGCCTAAATTTGGCCCGCGGGCCTGCTATTGAGAAACACATGTTGTAGGACAGCGTCGTGTATTATTGAAAATTTTGCTAAGAAAAGTGTCCATGAGAGACCTAGAAATGGAAAGAACAGGATAAAATTAACCCATCTCGTAATTTAGAATAGACCATTTATTAGATTGAGGTGATCTGGGAAAACCTGCCAAATGTCGCACAGGACCGTTTTGAAAAAAAAATAAAGAAAAATACCTTAAAAATGTGTATTAGACTATAAATGGCTATTGCTCTCACGTAGCAAATTAGAGTAGGAAAACCCAATGTTCTCTCATAAACTAGTCGCTCATGTCTTTGTCCAATTCTTTTGGAAACTCGCAGGTATGCAAGTAATGACATTGTATCTGGAAATAGTAAAAAAAATTATGTTGTGGATTTGAAAATTCTGAGCAGATGTTGCGTTTGGAGGCAAAATTTGTTCGCTTTATGTGTTTTTGGATGTAATTGTGTTGGTAGGCAAAGATTATGCTTGAATTGTCTGTGTCCTACAATGTAGATGCAGCGGTGTGAAAACTGAAAGCCGCATTACAATGCTGCCTAGAGATGCATTTGCATTTGCAGCCTAGTTTGATAACCACTTGGGCAGTAACTTTTCATGTTATCTATGTTAGATGATAGGTCTGTGATTGCCCGAAGGGTAGTTGTTATTGTTTTCCCACAAAAATATCTTCCCCAGTGTCTAAAGTTCCATGTGCCTTGTACCAGGTGTAACTTTACACTCATTCCAGTTGCTCTGAAGATAGTTCTTAGGTATGCAAGTCTCATTCTCAGAAGGCCAATGTTACACATGGTTCAAAAAGCACACTATATAAAGTAATAAGCTGAACTTTAACTGTGTTTAACTTGAAAACGCCCAAATTCTCTAATTCAACATATCAATCATAAGTGGCCTAAGAACACACAGCTACCTAAGACAGGATATTTAGCCTCCACCCAATGCATCAGTTTGGTACATTTCACCTCACTAATCCATGAATGATCCAGGCAGGTGATTCCAAAACAAAAAGCCCATTTTTAATACATAAAATGAACCTTTACACCCATTCATGCACACAAAACACTAGTACCTTTAAAAAAAATTTGATTAATGAAAGGTTTTGCTGATCCTTAAACTCGTACACTGCCTCTAAATATATGTCAAATGTGTAGTCAGAACATTATATGCAATTGCAAAGTATTATGGATTAGTTCAAAACACCCTCTTGTAATATGAAGCAAGGTTAAATGCAAACCACTGTTTATTTATTGGGAACTTGATGATTACATCTAACCTTGAGCTTATCACATTTATTACTGAATGTGACTGGTTTTGACTTTTTCATATTTTTTATGTTGATAAAGTGTTAAAACTAGTTGGTATTATAAGTGGGGTGAAATTAGCCCAATTTGATAAGTGTCGATGGTTGAAATGGTTGATATTAGTCAAGTTATATTGAAAGGGATTTTAGTAATTTTGTATTAAGTTGACCATTCAATACTTGTATCAACACACAAGTCATATGTTGACAGTGACAATACACAGGGAATGTCATTGGTCAGGTAAATTACCACACAGAGGTTGGACAATGAGACTTGTGGACTTAAAAATAATTTAGTTCAGTGGTATTAGACATTGAAAATAAATGTGTTGAAAGTGATGAAACATACACCATGACCATAAAGGGAAGTGCCACAGACATCGGTCCACATTTTCAGCCTTATGGTATATCAATGACCCTTTTTTCATGCCAATTTTGGTATTATAGCAATGGGTCGTTTTTCAAAGTTTTCTGAAATTTGTTGGAAAATTAGCCGCATTTTCTCAATCGGAAAAAGCCAAAAATTTTCGAACAATGTTGGATGGAAAAATTAGTCAAAATTTCCTTAATCTAAGCCAAAATTGTCCCAAATTGCTTAAAATGTCAAAAGTTTTTTTTTTTTAAAATAATATTTAAATGGCAAATTTGGGTTAAATTTGGCCGAAATTTGCATCTCTGGTATAGGCGATGGGTCCCTTTTTGGCAACAAAAAAAAAAAATGGTTGGTATTTTTTAAGCTATTGGTGGTCCTACTCCAGAGTCGTGGAGGCACTTCCCAACCAAACCAAATCCAGGTCCACATGGAAGCATGTCTTACCGATATTGAAATCTTGACGACGTAAATTACGTTATACCAGCAAATATTTGCTGTTCCTTGGAAGTGAAAAAGAAATAACAGGTTGTCCATACACAAACAAATATTGATTTAAAAGTCACCTGGCCATTAAATTTGCCATATTTGTGGTTTCGGGGTAAGTTTTTTAAACAGTACATTAAGCACTGTAATGTCATAAAGTTACATAGATTGGCTATTGAATAGCTATGTCAATTGAAGTAATTGTAAGGAAAATTAATTTTAAAAAAAAGACCAAAGACCCAGATTAATTTTAATGTGGTATATTTTGTGGATTCACATCATAATAACTAGTTAAATTACGTATACAATGAAGTTAACCATTTACTATGCAGTGATTTTAAGCGCAGTTTTTTATATACACATAAAAATAAATTTTTGGCTGTTCATTTCAGGGGTGAATTAATAATCTGGTATGCAATTATAAAGATGTAAAAACACCCGGCTTTAAATAAATGGGAACGCCCTTTTTGAAAATTTAAAGTGACCCTTTAAATAGTCAACAAGTGCAGTACGGTACATTTTAGATAATGCAGGGCCACTTCAAATCAAATTTAAGGTGCATTTCATGCTCTAACACTCATTTTTGTGTCGCCTGCCTTAAGGCAGAAAGACACAAGGGGATAAATTTGTCCACTGTTGTTATAGTCTGTGTTGTTGTTGTGTTGATGTCTGTTGTTGTTGATGTTCGTTGTTGAACAAGGGTTTGTTAAAATTTGGCTTGTACGTCCTCATACTTTGATGGATTTAAACCAAATTTGGGGTGGGGTCCACAGTTGCAACATGACATCCCCCATTGTTGATGAGTCAAAAGTCACATTTTACCAAGGTCAAAGGGGTCCTGTGAGGTCAAGGTGTAAAAAAGGGCTGATGAAAATTGTAAATTACCTCATTTGAAAGTTGATAAGTTCCATTGGAAACCAAACTTGGTTATGAGGTTCCATGCAAGCCTCATTTGGTTATGAGGTTCTTAAGGTCACCTATAGGTTAGAGGTTTGATTTAGGCCTCCTCCACCAAACCGCGACGGGCAGGCGACACAAGCGGTCCGAGGACCGAGTATTTTGTTTAGGTCATAGTATCCCGAAGAAAAGATTTAATTCCAAAATCAGTGATTTTGATGAGGCGGTTTGATATGTTATTAACAAATGTTATATTACGGTGCACCAGAGGCCAAGGCCACTGCGTTATTAATTCTGTCCTTTTACGGACAGGAAAATGGACTACTTTATTTCTCCAAAGTAGATCGAATTGCAAAGTTGATAGGGCAACATGCTATTACTAAGGCTTAAGGGTTCAGATGATGTAAAAATCCAACTCCTTTGGGTAAAGTCAAGGGGATGAGGATGTGGATCACGAAAAGCCAATTGGGTGAAGTGTGGCATTATGTGATTTTGACTTTAAAAAATAGGGTTTATCAGGGTGCGGTCAAAAAAAACTGGACCCTGATTGGTCCGCCATTTGAATTTTTAAGTAAACAGAGATCTAACATATTTGGCAATCATCTGAAAGCTGGGTTTATTATCTTAATTTACTGCAAAGTCATTCACATCGGTTAGTATAGACGAAGCTACAGTCATTTGATCAAGTAGTCGGTTTTCTGCTCTGTCCAACGATTCACATGAAATGAACGGCGATTCCGCGAAGGAAATCAGTGTCCGGAGGAAAATCGGCGATTTTTTCACCGCAGATTCTTGATTCGAAAAAAGATGTAGCTCGGCCATAATTAACCCATTGGAAATGATCTTTTAGCAAATAGATATGAAATAAAGCGTCCGCAGATACCACAATAGGTTAGATATGTATTATTTAAAAATTCAAAATGGCGGACAAATCAGGGTCTCAAAGTTGTTTTTGACTCGCCCTGTAAACTAATTCGGTACGAAAAAAAAGAAAGTAACCCTTCTTATCTTAGCTTGGAAAAAGCTAGCTGAAAAACAATAACTTGTTGCCCTAATAGAGGAAGTTTATGTAAATCCAAGAAATTGTGAAAACAATTATCATCATCATGGAACTTATAGTGTAATTATTGACTGAGTACACGTATATGCATGGAATATTCCAAGAGGTATAGATCATTTATTGTACCTATTGTAAAGGTTAGGTATATGCAAAAATCAAGCCTAAATAAGGTCAGAAGCTAGATTCATTAGGGCAGATTGTCCTTTTAAGGACTCTTCTTGTTGTTAAATTATGTTTCTTATTTAATGTGCAAAGGCCAAATAAATATAGTGTAAAAGGACAAATGACTAAATAGTTTCATTTGTCTTTTCACACTATAGTTTATAGTCATATCAAATAAGAAAAGCATTTCACTACCGATTTCATTTTACACTGGATCTTGGAAAAGTTGTATGGCAATTGTGTGAAATGTTTTTAGTAAGGTTGAATGTGAAAACCAAACTTTGTCCAGGCATGTTACTCTTTGAAGTGTTTTCACAGAATTAAAAGATAACAAGTTAACAGATTTTGAACACAGAAGTAACAAACAAGATTAAATTAATAGTCGGGCCTACATCAGCATCTAAAGACTTTGTGGAAACAATCCACATTTTAGAGGAAAATGTATTTCAATTGAGAAGCTTTATAAACATGATCAAAAGTATGGTGTGGGTTTATATTTCCCATTCTGCAGTGTGAAAAAATCAAGTAGGGCAGAGTATATGCAAATGCTTACCTCAAACTACTTACATGAAATATCTGTCTCAAACAAGTCAAAATGTAGATATTGTAGGCCTACTGATCACAATGGACATAATTTTAAATAAACATTGAAGTTTTGT
>JAMKCH010039561.1:0-14398 GCA_023653785.1 Ophioderma brevispina | reverse complement strand
TTGTTGTCTTAATAACAATGCACATTGTTTTTCGTAAAGAGGAAAAACTTGCATATTTTGAACATGTTGAAGTCGAATTGCTCAAGACCAAAACAACCTCGTTCACCGGCTTGCGCCCTCTTGAAACATTGTTATATTAGTACGATGTCCTTAAGGATGGTGCGTACGGCTACCGAAAACACTCCCGGGCTATTTTACCGTATACGGCTACCGAACCCTGGGGTTAGGTAGCCGAAACACTTCGTTTCAAATTGTTTGGTGCCAATTGACAAATACAGGAATGCAAGGATTAAAACTCTTTTAAATTATTTAGACAAACTAAATACAACTCTATTCGAAGAAAAAGTATTGTGTACATATCCCGCCTATAGAGCAAAATGACTAGCAACCTGGCGAACAGGAAAAAAGGAGGTAACGGTGTTTGTGTTGTTAGATCTAGGAGCACTTTTCCCGTGCACCACGAGTCTGGTGCCACCAAGTAAGTTCGTGCAAAGTGAACAGGTTTTAACAAATAGGTCAAAGGTTATCTCAAGCCAAAAGGCCATAACGTATTGCCGCAACGCGTTGTGAGAAAGTAGCAATGCGTTGCGGTGTAGGCCAATCACAATCATAAATTTCTGTGATGTATTTAAAAATAGACCCACAACGCGTAAAAAGGGGCCACATCATAACCCATGTTGTGTGCGATTTATCTGACTATGATGATGTAACTTGGTGGAAAGCAGCAGGTTGATGAGTTCTGGACCTGATTAGATTTTGGGTGTAAAATATGCTAATTAAGTATCTAACTAGCATAATTTTCGAAAATTTTCCTGCAAGGTTTGTGTACAAGTTTTCTGGAGTTCCGTAAGGTGTATAATGATGTAACTTGGTGCATGAGGAAGCGAGCTGAAGATTCGCGACCTGATTAGATTTTGGGCATATTTCGGGCAAATTGAGTATGCAATGGATCTAATTATATGCAAAAATCAGCGTAATCACTAGTTCCTCGGGGAGGGGGATGTGCGGGGTGTCGGGAGGAAATTGAATTGGGGCCAATGCCAATTGTTTGTCACCTCCGAAAAAAGTGGTTCGCATATTTTTCAGCCCAGCAACTCCGATATAAGATTTTGCCCCCAAAAATTGGGTTATAATATCTGCTCTCAGACATAACCAATTCATAGTAAAAAACATAGCCAATTTATACCATCTTGTTTTTTCTCTCAAAAGTTCAAATTCACTTGTCTTTCCCACAAACTTACACATATGATTTTCTATATGAAGGACTTCAATTTGACTTAGTTATTTCACACAGCGATTATAAAAGTAATATGGGACAGCAATAATTATGTAATGTAAAAACCCCGATTTTATTTGAAATTGATATCGCCCTCATCGTGAAACCTCTGCCAGTGACATGACCAAATAATATTGTGCTATCAGTATATAAAGGGTTATTTAAGTATTTTATTCTTAATTAATCGTCTCCCAAGGTATATATTTAAGCAAATAAATCCCAAGATTTTAAGTATTTGAATTTTTAAAATTAGGGATTTTTTCCACTTCTTCCTTTATGCCCCGGGGGTCCTAGGGACCCACTCAGATTCTAATGAATCCGTTTGCGGATTATTTATTTTTGTGGTATCAGGAGAAGCGATCCATAACCAGACAAACAAATCAAATGTTGGGTACCACCACTGCCCCTCCCTTGGGTTAAGATGACATTAATGCATATACTCTCAAACCAATTCAAAGAGCCCGGGCCTCAATAACATGGTCCGTTTCATTCAATAACCAAGCCTTAGCATGTGTATATTTTGTGTTGTGCCGTTAAAATTACACTGTTGCCCCACCTTATTATTTTCCCTTTTTTAGCAATAAATAAATAAATAAATGCCCATTCCTCTCTGCTCATCCCCTATCTCCCCCTTCCTCTTTCTTCCCCATTTAGCTCTGGTTCACAATATTTATTCAACTTGAACTGAGATGCGTTTGAATGTCATGAAAATTGTTATCTATTCGAACTCCAAGAATTGAAATAAAGTCATCGAATTTTTTTACCGAAGTGAAAATAATGCGATTCCTCTAGTGTAAAATCTGCTAATAATTTTAGCTTCAGGGGTATAAAAGTCCTTCAAAGCAATTGAGGGCACACAAATTAAATTCAGGTATGAAATGTTTTTACTCCGTACAATTCCAACAAACCACTCGAAAACGCGGTTCGCGGGCCCCGCGATAGCTGCCAATCGAGGGCATGATATTATAAATTTACCTGACAATAATTGTTGGCGCTTTGTGAAAAGCTGAATTGATTGATCGACATGGATAGTGAAACAGCTTAGCCTGAATTTATTGGTATAAAAAGGTAAACCGGGTAATAATTAGCTGTAGGAAACCCCCGGAGGAAACCTCGAAAATCTGTCCTGTTTTGTCGGAGCAATTTGGTCGGAGTAATAGGAGCATTTTCTGAATTTATATTTGTATGATTTTTTTTTTTTTTTTTTTTTAAAATTGGTTATATCTGCTCTAGAATAACCAATTCAAGTAATAATAGTACAATATAGCCAAATTTATACCATCTTGTATTTTTCTCAGAAAGTTCAAATTCACTTGGTCTTTCCCACAAACTTACACATATGATTTTCTATATGAAGGACTTCAATTTGAGCTTAGTTATTTCACACAGCGATTAGTAATATGGACAAGCATAATTATGTATATGTAAAAACACGATTTGTTTGAAAATTGAGAGCGCCCTCATCGGGAAACCTCTGACAGTCATGACAAAATTAATATTGATGCTATCAGCATATAAAGGGTTATTTAAATATTATTATTTATTAATTAATCGTCTCCCAAGGTATATATTTAAGCAAATAAATCCCAAGATTTAAGTATTTTAATTTTTTAATTAGTGATTTTTTTCACTTCCGTTAGTGCCCGGGGGTCCTAGGGACCCAACCTCATTATTCTAATGAATCCGTGTGCGGATTTATTTATTTTTGTGGTATCAGGAGAAGCGAATTCATAAATCAGACAAAAAAATCAAATGTTGGGTACCACCACGGCCCCTCCCTTGGTTAAGAGGAATGTCTAATGTATACTCTCAAACCAAATTCAAAGAGCCCGGGCCTCAATAACATGGTCCGTTTCATTCAATACCAAGACTTAGCATGTGTATATTTTGTGCCGTTATTACACTGTTGCCCACACAATTATTATTTCCCCTGTTTTAGCAATAAATAAATAAAAAAATTGCCCATTCCTCTCTGCTCCTCCCCTCTCTCCCCCTCTCTCTCTGTCTTTCCTCTTTCTTCCCGGCCCCATTTAGTTCACAATATTTATTCAACTTGAACTGAGATGCGTTTGAATGTCATGAAAATTGTAAATCTATTCGAACTACAAGAATTGAAATAAAGTCATCGACATTTTTTACGAAGTGAAAATAATGCGATTCCTCTTACTTGTAAAATCTGCTAATAATTTTAGCTTCAGGGGTATAAAGTCCTTCAAAGCAATTGAGGGCACACAAATTAAATTCAGGTATGAAATGTTTTTACTCCTTACAATTCCAACAAACCACTCGAAAACGCGGGTCTGCGGGCCCCGCTATAGCTGCCAATCGAGGGCATGATATTATAAATTTACCTCACAATAATTTTTGGCGCTTTGTGAAAAGCTGAATTGATTGATCGACATGGATAGTGAAACAGCTTAGCCTGAATTTATTGGTATAAAAAGGTAAACCGGGTAATAATTAGCTGTAGGAAACCCCCGGAAGAAACCTCGAAAATCTGTCCTGTTTTGTCGGAGCAATTTGGTCGGAGTAATAGGAGCATTTTCTGAATTTATATTTGTTTGATTGTCAAGAGCTCATTTCTAAAAATGCGAATATCAGTTAATTATTTGATTGTGAAAATTAATTCAGTTGTAAAGTAACACTATCGATAGGTATGTTGAAAAATATTATTTTCCTTTTTATAAAAAATACATAACGGGTAGTAAATTATAAAACGTGGGAAGCCGAGGAACATGAGAGGAAGTATAGGGAAGCTGCACCCACTCGATATAAATCAACCTAAATACTAGAAACACTCAGCGCATTTAAAGAGATTTATCCATTAAATTCACGTGTTGTTGTTTACAAATGAAGACATCGAAAAACATTAGCGAGCCGGTGAACGATCTGTCCAGAATGACTACAGAACATTCTACAGCTCACAGGGGTTGTTTGCCCTCCCGAGTTTCCCGTCTAAAAACACCAAGAATGCAGATCTTTTGTCTGCAGTCGATGTCAACCCCTGGGGGCCAGGCAACTATGCGATGATTGGTCAACTCAGTTGACCCCTCGCATTGCATTTGGCCCCCCACTGCCGTCTGTGAGACTGCATTCAGCTTTTGATGAAGGCCAGCGGTGGGAATAAGGCTGGCCAGGGGGGTGGTCGGGTTGTTTCGTAGTGCTGTACTGAAAAACGACGAATAGGTGAGAATTTGGTACATCTGGACATGTTTTTAGGGGGGTTTTTAAATAGTGTAAAACTTATTCAGTTCTGTTCACAAACTGTTCAGTTGTATTACCCCCATTTACGGAGTAGTATTTGTTACATGTGCCAGTGAAAATAGGAGAACGACTAAATCGGGCTTTTTTGTTGTGCGTTGTTTAATTTACAGTCAAAAAGTACCAATGGCCGGGTAACTTTGGAATGATAATGAACTCCACAGTGGATTTGGAAGGCCCGTCATATTGTGTGGGATAAAATTTCGTGTGGGAGTGTGTGGAAATAATAGGATTCTATGGCCCGTCCCGTATCAAATCATGGCGAGTTTCATGCGCTGTATATCGAGTTTACCCCGCTATAGTCGAGTTTACAGCGTGCCTAGCCAGTTTGATCTCTATGTGCCGAGTTTAATTAAATTCATGTCCAGATAAATCATGTTCCAGAATAAATCATGCTGAGTTGAAAAAAAAAACTGGACATGTGATTTTTTCACATGTTGCAAAATGCGACATGATTTTTTTTTTCTCAACATAGCAAACTCGACGGATTTTTTTCTCACCTGAGCAAACTCGACATGATTTTTTCTCAACAGGGCAAACTCGACATGATTTTTTTATCAACTTGAGACAACTCGACATTGATTTTTTTTACACATACACCACAAAAATCATGTCGAATTTTCCTCATGGTTGAGAAAAAAATCATGTCGAGCTTTTGGAAAAACTGGACATGAGTTATGTCAATCACCATATGAGAGCAAAACTCGATTTGTTATAGAGGGCAAATTGGACATATAGCGCTGTAAACTCGCCATATAACACGCACACTCGAATATGGCGAGGGAAGGGGAGGGGGGATAAAGGAAACACTCGATTACACAGCGCGTGAAACTCTTTTGTTACATGCGCGGGAAAAAAACTCGCCAATGATTGATACGTGGAGCGTAAACTAAAACTGGGACATGATTTCTGGTCAAACTCACCATATAATAGAGAGCCACAACTCGATTTGTTTTATAGAGGGCACACTGGACAGATCGCGCTTGATAAACTCGAAGATAAACGCTGAACAAATCGGAAATTTTTTTTTATGGACGAGGAAAACTCGATACACAGCGCATGGATGAAACTCGAAATGTGCGGGAAAACTCGCCATGATTTGATCCGTGGAGCGTGCCATACTTTTCACACTGAGTCGGTGATCGATCACTTCTCGATCGATCGCCGTTTCTGTAGACTTCAACCAGCCCCAAATGCATTATAATACTTTGCCAACTGACACATATATCGCTGGTGTGCTTCCTCGAATAACAGCACGCGTTCGTTCACCATGTATCTATAAATGCACTTACGTAAGAGTCTATTCCCCATGTTGAATTTCCGTACTCAGTTCGTTCATTTCACGAGCGTAAACTCACAATTTTGTGCGAAAAACAAAACCAAAATGACAGTTAATCACTAAAAAGAGACCATATACCTCAGCATTAAAAAAGCAATGACAACACTGTCGTAAAATACCTCAAAAAGAGTATTCGTGAAACAGCCAGCCTCATTAAAATCCTTCCATTGGAAGAGTTTTACTCGTAACTAAGGCGTTATTGCGCATGCGTGTCTATTTTTCAGAAAACGCGCTAGCAAAAGGCTTCAAAAACGGCGATCGATCGAAAAAAGTCGACGATCACAGGCTCCGTGTGAAAAGCCTTAAGAAGGGTTGTTCAAGCAGCCTGAAAGGTATATTATTTCTCCAAACTAAAATGCTCTGAAATAAATGTAACTCAGTGTCATTGAGTGACATTGTTAGGGGCCCACCATTCTTACGAGTTATTTCATCGACACCACATTAGGCCAATGGACGTGATTTCTAGGTTTCCTGTTGCCGCGCGCGTCAGATTTAGTACGCGCATCCGAAATTCATATTTCACTTCAATTCTATTGAATATAACTTCAAATATTCACGCACAAATGGTCCCTAGAAACCATCGCAAATTGCTGGTGGGGGTTGGGTTGTGTAGTCACACGTATTTCATGAAAAGTGTCATTGCTTTATTCCCGGTATTGCTTATCCATGGTCAAATGCTAAATTAGCCTAAGTAATTAACGGAACTTCACGCGCAATTGTCTATAGCAATACCGCAAAAAATTATCGCACGGAGCGTAGCGTTTGTAGAATTTGCATGATCGTTCTGTTGGGCGATTGACCAATATGGCGTGACAGTGTAGTGTGTGAGAAGTTTCTCCTGCAATCTAGTACAACGGAGTTCATATGAATTTCGGGGGCATGTCAGACGAGTCAATTATCAATATTTAGAATTTTCACATACGAATCACCCTACAGCGCCGAACAATGTCAAAAAAACGACGTTAAAGGTTCCCTGTACTACCTGTAATCACGATGTAATTTAGCGCGTGGCGTTTTCATCTGCGGAGCCCGGGGCGGTATTTTGTAACTATATTTCTTTCTGATGTGTTTGAAAGAAAGCGGAATTTACCCCTTCGATTGTATAGCGTGATGAATTTATTGAAAGAATATTTGACAAATTCAATGATCACAATCAGTTTGCCGGCGGTTCAAATTCAACACCCTGGCTCGTCAATTGCAGTGTGTTGTTTTTATTACTTGTTATTCGACTAGAAATGGAATAAATATGGATCGGGTGCTGTAGGGTCAGTGCTGCATGAAATAAAACCCAGAAAACAAAAGGGTTTCTGGGTGGCTGGTATTTCTTACTACGAGCGGGGATCAATGGGTGTGGGGGATGCAGGTCTGCCGAGCAGCACATACAACATGCAGGTCAAAGTGCTAGTGGGAAAGGCTACTCATTCAATGAGGCAGGGTGGGGAACTAAAAATATGTCAGGTGGTTGAATGTGACTTTTGTGGGATTTGTGAATCTTTTGTGTGTGCAGATGTTTTTTTAAATATAGTCACGGGAGTGGAAATTAAATACCTTCATTCATTGAATGAGCAGGGTGGGTGGGATGGGAAACTTAAATACCCTCAGGTGGTTGAATGTAGACTTTGGAATTTTGTCCGTCTTGTGGGTGAAGATGGTTTTTTTCCTGATATCGCGTATACGTCACATGAAAAAACGTAGGTGGTTGAATGTTTTTTTTTAATCTTTGTTGATATTTTGTGTTGCAGGATGTTGTTCCCCCAACATGTTTTTTTTTTTTTCGCCGATTATACGCTTATACATTGTATATGGAACTAAAATAGTCAGGTGGTTTTAAGTAGACTTGGGAAATTTTTGTCGTCTTTTGTGTGTGAAGATTTTTTCCTGAATATACGCGTATAGTCACATGAAAATAGTCAGGTGGTTGAAATTTTTGGAATCTTTGTGATATTTGGTATGGAGATGTTTTCCTTGATTGATATATGAATGTGAATTTTTTGTCCTGAATATACGCGTTATGTGACTTTTTCTGATATATACACGTATAGACATATCTGTATATGTAAGGTAGTGAATGCCAGAGCAAAGACTTTTGAAATCTTTGGTGATTCTTTGTGTGTGAAGATTTTTTTCCTCCTGAATATACGTGTATGCTCATTGTATATGGTAACTAAATTTGTCAGGTGGAATTGAATGTAGACTTTGGAAGTTTTTTGTCGTTCTTTGTGTGCCGCTGTGTGAAGCTTTTTTAATGATATATACGCGTATACGTCGGACATGAAAAATAAGTCAGGTGTGAATGTTTTAATTGTGTGATTTTTTTGTGGAAGATGTTTTTTCCCTGTATGCATATGTGTTTTTTTTCCTGATAATATATACAGTATGTGAATTTTTTTTCTCGAATTTTTTCGTCTTTTGTGTGTGAGATTTTTCCCCTGATATATACAGCGTATACGTCGTGATGTGAAAATACGTCAGGTGGTTGAATGTTTTGGAATCTTTGTTGATATGTTGTGTACAAAGATGTTTTCCCTGAATATGCGTAGGTGAAATTTTTTTAATTTTATATACTTATATATATATATAGATATATATAAATATATATATATTATAGTGTTATATATCTATAATATAGTATATAATAGAAATATATCTATATAGATAATATCTATATATATATATATTATAATAAATATATTATGTGTGTGTATGTTTTATGACATTACAGTATACATCTGTATATGTCAGGTAGTTGAATGCAGAGCAGAGACTTTTTGAAATCTTGGTATCTTTTCGTTGTGTGAAGTGTGTTTATGACTGTTAATATCCAACCCTCTCATATGCTTTCGTGCTCATTTGTATGGAGTGGGGTAATCGAGAGCAGAAAATGGCAACAAAATGTGTATCCAGGATTTATCCCAAAAATATTGATCATTTGAACAATATTGGCTGAGGGTGTTTGTGTGTCCACGGATTAAAGTAGGTGCTTCTGACGCATTGCTTGTCCGAGAGAATTGCAGAATTAAGAGAGTACATTCACCAGTGGTTAAGAAATTAGTGTATTGATCAATTTTCATTTTGACTTTCAATAAAGGTGCTTGTTCCGATCGTATTTGAGACCCCCCCCCCCCATTTTAAACCGGAAGTAGTATGAATTTGGATATCGGATGCTAAGCCGATTTTTTAATTGTCTTCCTGAAATTTCGCTTTGAAATAATTTCTTTCCCAAGATACATGCATTAAAAACTGCCGTTTTAGTGGTTAACAGTCGATTATTAACACGGTTAGGTAGTGAATAGGGGTTGCACTATGCATTATTGGCGTTTCTAGATCAAAACAGCAAGCGTGTGCCCACGGAATTAATGCGGCCAAGCTTCGAAGCAAGTGTAGGGCTTTCATATAAGTAGAGAACACACTATAGACACAAATCAGAACAAGCACCTTAAAAGATAGTCAAATTGAAAATTAACCTGATTGGGTTTTTTAAACTATAATCAAATAGACCTTATGGGAGATGGGCAAGTACAAACCCAGGGTTTGTAGCATATAAAACAAGATCCATGACATAAATTTAAATATATTTACCATTTATAACAAGGAAAAAACACAGTAAGGTAAAGCTGTATATCCCGTGTATCATTTCAAGACGTAAATAGAGTATTTCTAATGTTACTACAAACTCAAACGAGAATATGAACAATTATGGAAATAATGAAACGTTGTCAAATAATTTGATACTGAAATCCGACCTAGCACCTTTTAGAAATCTCCACAGGAAAACTAAGAATCAATTTCCATTGCCTTAATAAAATCACCCTCATGACCCAAGATGGAGCCCATTAGTTTATTCACTGTATTTCCTGTTTATATTAAGTGTTGGTATGTGACATAAAGTGAGGGGGAATGTTTCTGAGTTTAGGTTAAAAACAAATTTATATTTTTATTCAGAATTCATTGTTCAAAGGAAGTTAGTTGTTGTTTTTTTTAAATTGGTTGTTAAAAAAATTAAAAAATAGGCAATTAGGCCCATACTTTTCTAAAATATTTAGTCATCTCAAAACCATCTGAAATCTTCATTCTGTAAAATCTCCAAAGTGTGAGTTGATCAAAATCAACCACTAATGTGAATGTCTACAGCCTCATAATTTTAAGACTTCAATGAAGATTACAAAATCTAAACCTAAAAAAAAAAAAAAAACCCTTAATATTTTAAAATATGATAGGGAAAAAAGAGAAAAAGAAGAGAACAGTTTGGAATGTCAGGAATAGTGATGATTTTTATTAAGGCCATGGAATGAAGTTTTAGATTTGCATCCGGACATTTTCAAAAGGAATGAGGCTTATTAATTATTCATTATGTACATTTTATTGGTTGACTTGCGAGTTCACAGGTTTTCAGCCAGCTGACGGATCAATTAACACATCAAAGAGATGGTGTCAGTGTTCAGAGACTCATGCAGTAGTCGATTGTTATTGTATCATGTACCCTTTTCCAGATGTTGATTGATTTAAAACTTGATTTTTTGTGATGAAGAGCATTTTTTAGCAATAATGACTTTTGTAAAATATGAAAATTTTCGAAGCAGGGTTTTGGAGCATTGCGCGGCGGCGGACGCAATCTCAAACTTTCATTCTCATGGCCGAAAGTCAAAAGAAGAGAGAAAATTGACAAACCAAAGACTTGATTATACAATGAACAGATATATGTACAACTAGGTATGACAGATCTGAGATCCCCGATTTTTATCGGATAGACATTGGAAGACCCGTAGAAGTATAATACTTTTTATATTTTTATTTGGTTTCTAACAGGCCCGTAACCAGGATTTTTTTTGGAGGGGCATGTTTTTTTTCAAAAGGGGTGTGGAATTTCCCAAAAATTGCAAAGGGGGGGGGGGACAAAATTGGCAAATTGAACATTTTTGCCCGACAAAAAAATAAACTCCGAATTTTTGGCTGGGCAACGCTTGCCAAAATTGGTTATTTTAGGGTTGGGGCTTTTGGAATGGGGGAGGGCGTCTTCCCCACTGCCCCCTCCCTGGTTACGGGCCTGGTGTCTATTTAAAGTGATAGGAAAGGTCATTTCCCATCTGATTTGTGGTGTGGATCATGAAATTCTGCTTTTCTACCTTTTCTTACTATGAGAAGCACATGTACAATATAAAATATAAATGAGTTCATAAAACATTATCAACATGGTTTTTTGATGCTGTGAAACAGTGACTGGAAGTTAAGACATTCAAGTATGGACCACTATCTATAACCTACATGTATGTGTTGAATGTGAGTGACTTATACTAGATAATAATGTTTCACCTCCATCCCCACCCTGACTCTGCCATCCCCTCTCCCATCCTGACTCGCCCACCCACCGTGAAATGCCCATCCATTCCAAATACCCACCCATCCCCAAATTACCAACACCTAACCCACCAACCCCTACTAATCCACTCACCCATTTCGGGGTCCACCCATAGTCCCTACGCATACTCCCCACCACCCACCCCACCCATCCAAACTCACCCAACTTTCCAAAACTTTGCACTCACCCAAACTCCCCCTCCCAACCAAACACCCACATCCCAATTCCCTCTACCCAAATCTTACCCCAACTCTCCATCTTAATTTTCTTACCCTTAGCTCCCCCACCTCAAATCCTTTACCCCATGGCAAAATTATTGGTGGTGCTCATAGGACCATAAAATAAAGGATGTTGTCATTATCTCAAATGCTTTTAGTACCAAAGTATCCAAAGTAGGGGGAAAATAAGTGGCCGTACCAAGCCAGTTGATCCAGAGGGGGAAAATTTCCCAAGGTCATTCCCACCAGAGAGGGCAAAATTTGGAAGTTGTCTCGGTTGATTTGATTTGCTCCAATTATGTATGAACATAACAAAAGCGCGCGTTGACACGCAAAAAAATCACCAAATTTACTTTATTTTGCCCAAATTAGGCTTAAATTGGGTCAAAACATGTGGAAAAAAGAAGGATGAAAATGCATACTTTTTGGACGTATCGCCCCAATTTTTCAAAGCCCACAGAGGGGGCAAAACTTGCCCCCTCCCCCCCAGTCGGTACGCCCCTGGCGGGCAAACAAATTTTATACAAATCAGAGCAACTTTAAAATTTGACCCCTTTTGCAATTGCATTTGACACTTTTGTGTCACCTGCTTTAGCCAGAAGACCAATAGGGATAGCTAATCATAAGCTTTTTTCCACTTTTTCCCAACATAGATGTGGGCTATGCATGTGCCTGTGACCGTATTAACGGTTAAGGCCGTAAACAAAGGTAAACATTGCTCTTTTCTCCCATATTCATTACTGAGTAAGAAGAACCACTGGCCCAAAGGCTCATGTGTGGTGTAACAAAGTGACCTTTGATGACGCATATGTGAACTTGACCCTTTTGTGAAAATTGGAAGTTATGGGCTGTGAGCGGGCTATAAACAAACCCACTTGTGAACTTTTGAACCCCATTTGTCACAATCTATTCAATTACATTTCTTTGGCACTGCTACCGCCAACCAGTGCCAAAATCCAGAATTTAAATTTTTTCCTGGACACCTAATATTTGAAATCTCTTGTCCCACTTTAAAAATGCTGTAGCCTTCCATACGGAATTATTAGTTGTACACATTTTATTGTCCCCGCCGAACGAGTTCGGAAATGGGGACTATGAAATGAGCAGCGTCCGTCCGTACGTTGTTCTGTGACAAAAATGTTAAACCATGTTGTATACGATTATTCTGGAGTTCCGTATGGGCGACAATGATGAAACTTGGTGGAATGGAAAGAAGCAGGCTGGATGAGTTCTCGACCTGATAAGATTTGGACGTATTAAAAGATGTAATTAGTATCTAATTTGCATAATTTAGAGAATGTTCCTGCAAGGCCTGTGACTGTGTACAAGTTTTCTGGAGTTCCGTAAGGCGTATAATGTTGTAACTTGGTGGAAGGAAGCGAGCTGAAGAGTTCTCGACCCGATAAGATTTTGGGCGTTATTTCGGGCAATTGAGTATGCCAAATGAGCTAATTAATATGCAAAAATCAGCTTAATGGCCTATATTTTTGAAACGGTTCATCGGATACTCAAAATTCCTGCGCTGCATGAAAGCTATCATGATGTACATCTTTTTGCAATTTGAAAGTATGGGATTTATGCGCTGGCTTAGGTATGCAATGAGCTATTAAAATGCGTAATTGCTGTATCTCTGAAAACGGTACATCGGATAGGCAAATTTCCTTCGCTACATGAGCTACTTGCTATAGGGGAGGGGGGTGAGGTGTGGGGAGGGGGTGGGGTGTTTGCGGGGGAAGGGGGGTCCTGGGGGGGGAGGGGGGGTGGGGATTGGGAGGGCGCGGTGGGGGAGGGGGGGGAGGGAGGAGGGGGGGGGGGGGGGGAGGGGAGGGGGGGTGAGGGGGGGGGGGGGGGGGGGGGGGAAGGGGGGGGGGGGAGGGAGGTGATGGGGGGTGGAGGGGGCGAGGGGCGGAGGGGGACGGGGAGGGGCAGGGGGGGGAGGGGGGGGGGGGAGGGGGGGATTGGGGGGGGGGGGGGAGGGCTGGGGGGAGGGGGGGGGGGGAGGGAGGGGGGGGGAGGGGGGGGGGGGCGGGAGGGAGTGCCGGGTGGGGGGAGGGGGTGGGGGGGGGGAGGGGGGGGGTGGGGGAGGGGGTGGGGGTAGGGAGGGGTGGGGGAGTGGGGAGAGGGAGGAGGAGGGGGGGGGTGGGGGAGGGGGTGGGGGGAGCGGGAGGAGTGGGGGGGGGCGGGGGGGGATGGGGGGTGGGTAGGCGAGGGGTGGGGGGAGGGGGGGGGGGTAGGAGGGATAGGGGGGGGAGGGGGGGGGAGAGGGTGTTGAGACTGGGGTGGGGGATGGGGGTGGGGGTGAGTGTGTGTAGTGGTTGGTGGGGAGGCTGGTGGGAGTGTTGTATGGTGTTGGGGAGGGGGTGGGAGTGTGTTGGTGTTGGGGAGGAGGTGGAGTGTTGTATGGTGTGGGAGGGATGGGGAGTGTGTATGGTGTTGGGGATGAGGATGTTGAGGGGATTGGGGGAGGGGAATGGCGGGTTGGGGGGGGTTTTGGCGAAAGGGGCGGTAGTTCATGGTATTGGGGTTGGGTGTTGAGGGGTGTGAAGGAGGGGGTTTGTGGTTGTTGACACAGGGGGGTGGGGTTGCGGGGGTGTTTGGGATGAGGGGGCGGGAGTGGTGGGGTTGTTGCAGAGGGAGTGGGGTTTTGCGGCGGTTGGGGATGGGGGGGGTGGGGTTTTGCGGGGAGTTGGGGAGAGGGTGGAGTGTTGCCGGGTATTGGGGAGGGGGTGAGGGTGTTGAAGTTGCATTAGTGCACGTTGTTGATCGCAACATTCGGCGAGGGGACCATATTTACGGAATCGCGTAAATAGAGTTGTTTCGCCTTGTTGAGCTTACATGTACAAGATGTTTTATTAGCTCTCGCCCAAAATATCGGCGTGAAAGCTTACAGATGGGGTATGGGGTCAGTAGTAACATTCAATCACCAGGATGAAAACTTTATGGGCTGG
>JAMKCH010039560.1:0-31671 GCA_023653785.1 Ophioderma brevispina | reverse complement strand
TCAGGGCCAAAAGTAAGATTTTTTTATTGTCAATTGGAGTCACATAGTAGAACTTTCAATACAATACAATTATGAGCACATTAGAAAAGTAATATGTGAGGGACAGCTCATTGAAAATGGTAATTGTACTTTTTTGACACATTTTGACCCCCTGAAAACCAATGTTGACATTTGACATCACCCCTCTACTTCAGATATGTTGAAGATATATCATTTAACAACTTGGAAGAACTAGCTTGGTGTCTTCGTTTTTTCACAACAAAATACTAAAGATTGCCACACAGAGGTATATGTGACCCAGAAGTCATTGTGCTTGCACAGTGTATACATTCTATGGGAATATCAACAAAATTGTCTTGTACTAAAAATGTGAAGACATCAAGACACCAAGCTGGTTCTTTCAAGAGTAGTTCTTTAATGATGCATCTTCAACATATTTGAAGTAGAGGGTTGATGTCGAATGTCAACATTGATTTTCAGGGGGGTCAATATATGTCAAAATGCAAAATTAGGATTTTTCAATGGGCTATCACTCACTTATTACTTTTGTGCTTATTATTGTACTGGTAGAAAGTCCTGCTGTGCGATGGACATTAAAAATATTGTTACTTTTGGAGTTCTGACCCCCACCCCCAACTTGGTCCCAGACGAAAAATATTGCATTTTTTATAACTTTTGCATCACAAACCATTTTGGTGGTGCCCCCCTAAATTTCTGAATAGACCTGCGGGAGAACAAAAAGCGGTATGAAGCTCAAATTGCAGGATTTTCATTTTTCATCAATATCTGTCACCACACAAAAAAGAAAAAAAATCCATTACATGTTCCCGTGGACATCTTGAGTGTTGACATGGAATAGCCCCATGGACATAGGAGAGAAGCACCTACAACACACCAGTTTCAAAATATCACCCCAATTGTAGGCCCCCTACACTCTAAATTACAAGGATTTAAAATAAATCCCAAAAGATTGTGATTAGGGACCAATCCATTTTTAGATTTAAAAATCTAAAAATGGATTGGTCCCTAATCACAATCTTTTGGGATTTATTTTAACCCCTGTAATTTAGAGTGTATGCATGCAAAATATGACAAAATCAATGCAAGTTCCAAAGCGGCACATTGAGTTACCGTGCTAAATACACATCAAGTTCGCCTTATTCTATGTACTACTCCTGCAGTTTTCATCACCACAAATCAAGTTCACAACGCATTCAGAATCAATCTATGTAATCTTTCATTGGAAACATCTGTTTTTCCATCAGATTGGAAAAATGCTAAAGTTGTTCCAATTTTCAAATGTGGTAGTAAGTCTGATGTTGAAAATTATCGCCCTATTTCTGTTTTAAGTATTGTTTCAATATTGAGAGAGCAGTTCATGATCAAATCTAATCATACTTGTCTGTAAATAATTTTCTTAGCTCGTCGCAATCTGGTTTTCGTCCTCAGTTTTCAAATGCCACCACAGTAATTGATGTTCAGGACTTTATTCTTAAGAACATGGATGATGGAAAAGTCACTGGTGCCATTTTTCTTGACATCAAGAAAGCTTTTGATACTGAAAATCACAGTCTTCTTATTATAAGCTCAAGGCAATGTTGGGTATCAGTGGCAACTGAGCTCACACTGGTTCAATCTTCTCTCACTGTAACAGATTGCATCTGTCAAGCTGGATGCTGTTATTCTGATTTAAAGCCCATTAATATTGGAATTCCACAAAGCTCTATATGGCACTTCTTCACGAAAGGTATAGCAATTGCGTTTTTTGCTGTCTTGATCCAAAATTTTATACACAATGCTTTTGTGGATTAACTGTTGATAGTTCAATTGAACTAATAAAATCCAATTTGGGCATATATAGTTTTTCTATACTTCGGTTGGATTTATGTGACACATTTTGCCCCTCAAACATGCCAAAATGGCAAAAATGGCTGTCCAATCTATATCCAATTTTAAAAATTCAGAAAAAATTACATAAACATAGCAATTTCTTTGAAAAATTGGGTTGGCTAGGGTTTTAAAAATTGGATGAAATTCCCATGATATGTTTAGTTGCATGTGCCTGACCGTTAATTTTCAGAGAACAAAAAGAAGGTGTCCAACAGAATGGGGTTTATTACGTATCCGCATCTCAACTAAATTCAAAATATTTAAAACGAGTAGTAAGATAAAAGGTTATGTACCTTTTAGAGCCAACAATTGAGCTAATGCGAAAATTATGCTTGCAATCACCTGAAGTGGCAAATTTAAGGACCGGTTAAGATCGAACTTGCAAAAAAAAAAAAATCGACCATGGTAAGGATGTTATTACTTATCCATTTTTCCATCATCAATTAAGAAGGAATATCCCCTGTAGATTGAGGTAGGTACAGCTATTCATTCACCTCATCACAAACATAATAGAAACTCAAGATATGTATCACTTTCCTGGTCAATGTAGAGTGCACAAAGGTGTTTATTACCTTATTTGTTCATTTAGTTTATTTACGTATCGACTGATGGGCGACTGTGTTTTGTTACAAGATTTTTGGTGACATCAAAGACCCATTACCATTTTGACTGATTTGACTCACCTGAATAATGACTTGCACAAAATTGTCAAAATATTTTGAGTTCCTGGTTATAAGCAATGAATTTTGTGGCCTTTTTTACTTTAAAAAAAAAACAAAACGGCTAACGTAATAAACAAAAGATTGTCATGTACTGTCAATTATTGAATTATTCAAATAAAAAAAATGTCTTATTAAAAAAAATTAAAGGGGGTCCTAAGTTCCTCTTTTTGGAAATAGTAATTTTGTGATTTCCATGGATTTTCATTCCCGATAACGTAATAAACCATACTTTTTACCACAAAATGGTGTGCAAGCCTGCTTTACAAAATTCTGAGAGGTGGTGTTCGCATTTTTGTCTCCCCTTAGCAATGACAACATAGTTCAAGTAAAAATTGCTAAAGAACAAAAATCTTGCAATTTTTTTTTTTTACTTTTTCAAACTCAAATGGGCGTCATTTTGCGTGAGATTGCCATATTCGGTCCGTTATTTATTTATTATATTTGTTAATGACCTTCCTGAAAGTGTCGCATGTAAAACATTAACGTATGCGATGAACTTCTTTACTTGTAAGTTCATCAGACCCCCACGTGTCTCCAATAGTCTAATCATATCGGTATGTAATATTGCTATTTGGTTCATAAAAACAAACTCCGTCTTATCTTAACAAAACCCAAATTGAATGCTTTTATGGTTCAGCACATAATCTTTTGTAAATTTGATAATGTTTGTTTGGTATATATGACCTATACATTGAAAAGTTGATCATTTCAAATACCTTGGTCTAATTTTGACACAACATGACTTGGTCTCAACATGTTTGAATCAATTACTTCCACTGTTTCCAAGCGTTGTTGTGTTATCCACCGTGCCAATGTTACACCAAAAAAAATTCCTAATTTCATCCTCAAAAAACTTGCTGAATCACTTGTTATGCCACCATATTTTGACTATTGTAGTCATGTTTGGTCAAATTGTTCCAACACACTCTCACAGCTGTCAAGTTCTTTTGAACAATTAGCTAGAATTATTTTTGGTTGCGATGTAATGACACCAAAAAAAAATATTGAGTCAATGGATGAGTACTCTTAAATGACTTAAATTAGATCGTGATGAATAATCACATCTTATTATGTTTATTTAATGTGCTTACGTGTAAAGCCCCTGATTATCTCTGTTTTCAAACTTCACTTTAACTCACACTACTTATGATTATAACACAAGAGGAATTCCTCAATGCACTTGTTATTCTCACTATAAATCAATGCGAGTTTTGAGAACGTTTCATTTAGAAAGCAGCAAACAAATCTTTGGAATAACTTGATTGACATTCAGACCCATCATAATTTTGATTCTTTGTCTCTTTGCCAATTTAAATCTGTGGCTCTTTCAACTTAAGATTAATCATTAGTTTAACATATTTGTATGTTTTATCAAATTAATCTTTCTAACCTATTTTGTTACTGTGTCTTGAATGTTTAATTGCTTGTAAATTGTATTTAAATGTTTTATCCTGTATATAACTGGGCCTCCGAGGATAGCAATGTGCTTTCCCTGATGGAGCTACCCGGTATAATGAAAGCTGTAAATAAATGAAATAGAATACCTACACTCACGACATAATAAATAACTAATCAATACATCTTTATAATTGAAAACCTTCGATTGTCGAGATTCCAACCATTTTTTAAGACTTGGAATCTGTCGATTCTTTTATAGGCAGATATTTTGAGTTTTGAGCATTACCCAATGTACAAATATTGATAACCCTTTCATTTTTTAAATTTAATTTAAAGAGACACGGGCACATTTGAAAAATATTACACACACAAATTCCCACTGTTTCATCACATACATGCAGACATGGCAACTTGCATAATGGTCTTGAATAGTGCCCATAATACCCCTTGGAACAATGGGATCAACGTCAATCGGAGTGTCATTAGAGGGCATACCCCAAAATGGCCAGCTTATCAACTTGCTATCCTTGTTCAAGGCAGTCTGAAATTACATGGCCACGGAACCTTAAAGCAATGGAATTTGACCAAAACGCATGTGATAGCCATAGCTATTTTTAGAATCCGGATTCCAACACAAGTGTCTGCGGTTTCGCTTCCGCCAGCTCGACCAGACACTCGGCCCGCCTCACTATGAGCGATTCGTGAAGTTAAACAAGTTCTATTATGGGAGGAGATTCAGGTAGTGGTGTTGACTTGGACGGTAGTAATGTCCTAAACGGGAGTTATTCGTTGCACATAATTATGGTAGAAAATAATTGCTGAGAAAGTTTTCATTTACGGTTTTGCATGTGCCCGGCCTAGAGTCCCTGTGAGGTGTGTGTTGTGTGTGTGTTGTGGGGGGGGATTTTGCGTGGGGTGAGCGCCGTTCTAAAAATGCCCAGGGGGTAGATTCTGGAGGATCATTTTTTCTTTAATCCCATGTGTAAGAGTTACATGGCTCCGCTAAGGCCTCGGTGCGGGGGGGGGGTGGGTTGTCCAAGCAAAACCAATGATTATATACGTGGATGTACCTCTGAAAGGGTACTACCGAGCATCTTGAACAAGACTATCGAATTGCATGCTTGGTGTTTTCACACACCACAGCATGTCGATCAGTAGCGTAAACCAGCTGTTTCAGGAGAGGCAAGAGGGGGGGGGCTATATGTCCGACGGGAAGCATATGTAAAATTTGTTAGTATAGTATATATCTTTGTTTTCGACTGTAAATTAGCTGGTGTGCAGAAATTAATTCAATTTTTTCAGGGGGGGGGGCAAGGGGGGAATGAATTTCCAGCAAGGTGAAGCTGCTCCCCTGCTCAACCTCCCCCGGGTACGCCACTGATGTAAGAGCGATTCATGACACTTGGATCATTGGTCTTGTATGGCTCACATATTTGGTGACCTCATGTTACCCGGTGATCGTTATGGACCTTTGATTCCTTCCACAAACCTGATATATCAAATGGGCTTGGGTTTTCACATGTGTCGATCGATTTGCATTCTGACACCTAATATACTGGTACGTGGTTAGTGTCCCCCACAGTTGGTTTTCATGTGACCTCTTGACCTTTGTCCCCATTCACAACCGCGATGACAGACTACACTATGCCATTCGTGAATGCTAATTTTGGAATTGAAGGGAATGACCCAATTTAATATAGAAATTTTTTTCATCTGAGAGAAAGGCCTTCACCGTACACCCCATCTGTAAAGTTCTCACCAATATTTCAAAATCCGTTTTGATGTTAGAGTAAAATTTATTTTATAAGCTGGACAATTTAATATTTTATATGTGTATTTTAACTTTTCTGCTTTTATTCCATAAACCTGCATTGCAACCTTTAAGTTTCCTCTCTTTTTTTCCCAATATTACTGTGTCAAATCTCTCGTCTTATTTTCCAAACAAGGTTACTATTTCGTACCTATAGCAAAGTTGAACATCTAACCATTCCTATTCAGATCCCATATCTGAATTTGATAAACTTCCGTATATGATCGTGGTCATGTAGTACTAACCCTGCTTGCCTCATCATTATTTGTGCATATTAGAATATTTAATTTTGCATATTTGCTCTAGCCATGGGTCGTACAAGTTTTAACACTTGCAAATTTTCCATGTCGTGTTCGTGCTGCACTCTAAGAATAGCCTGGTAGTTTCCCTTCAGGACATTGATTTGCTTCTATCATTGCGCTCATTTTAATGCGATTCTGTGACAGAGTGCAAAACTGAATATAACTGCCGACGACCACTATCATCACTTTTCCAAACTCAAATGCCATTTGAGTCTAAATTGCTATTAGATCAACAGCGGTCGTGAGAGTGCTTTCCCCCCCCCGTATTGGATGTGCATCAGCCATACCCCCCCACCATTTGTGGCCTCTTCCTGCAGTTCATTAGTCCCCAGTTCAAGTGTGCTTCAGTTCTTACTACCCCTACTGGAACCACGAAACTCACAAATTTGAGCGCCCATGATAACGAATTTTGGAAATTTTTGTGCCAGTTCCTTTGCTAAACTTTAGAAATTTTTTGCCAGTTCTTCTCCTTCACTCCAAACCTCTAATTTGCCCAAAATTCACTTTCCAATTACATAAAAATTGGTTTAAAATTCAGTTTGGAAGACCCTTCTTCACCTAATAATCAGTTTTTAAGCCCCAACAAATCAGTTTCTATGTTGTGAAATACTTGTGTTCAAAATCTATGAATGGCAAAAAATTTTCTTTTCACAACTACTTTTTGGGCATCTTTTTGCCTACAGCTATGTTTTCCAATTCTTGTTGTGACAAGAGCTGTTAATATATCTTACTACCTGGTTGCAATTTTGAATGCGCCAAATTCGAAATACAATAAAATCTTTTTCCCTAAAAGTAAAAAAAAATTGACAATTTGACAACATTTGGGCCAAAACGTCAAAAGCTAAAGAGAATTGGCACATGCTTAGCTAGTTGGGTTTAGCAGAGCATCTGCTTTCATTTGACACTGGAGTCACGTGTTTATGTTACAATGTTTGTTTTTAATGCTCAAATTAATTTTAGAGTTTTTTTTGCAACAACTGTTGTACAAGATTTTGGTTGCCCAGGCACAAACGGATTCCAAATTTACTGGCGTCAGGGGAGGGCTTCCATATGACGTCATAAAAATCTATGTCAGCATTGTTGAATGTGCAAAATTATATACAATTAATCGGGTAAAATGTCCAAAAAACACATGCCGAGATGTCTCGTGAAAGCCAATGAAAGAGTAATCCCCGCTCTCCAAGGTAAAGATCACTTGTGAGTCAATTGGAATGCAAAAAATGAAAGTCTTTCGGGAGTAAGCGATGGAACGCCCATCTTACAATCCTGTTTTTTTTTGCCAACCCTGATCAAGACTCAACTGATCAAGTGAACTAAGTGGAAGTTGGTTAAAGAAAACATTAAAACAGAACTTAAATCGTAATAAACAGGAGTGGGAGAAATGGTACATCAACCCTTTGTTGCACAGGGCATTTGCTGAAATTCAGTGCGGCCGAGAAGAGTGACCTTACTTGGAACCTATGATATATAATTTACCAAAAGGGGTTTGAGTTTTGTAGTAAAATCCTGCCCCACGTTTACCAACTTCGCACTTGGGCAAATAGTTAATGTCAATGCAACCTATGTCCAAGGCTGGTATACCTGGCACAATAGCATCTCATGCATTTCACCATGCGTTTGTCTAAGGCTAATCAAAGACAATTGCCGTCTTTTTGGCTGCTGTTCCAGGATCACATAACTGGGTAGCCCTCTTCTGCCAAATATCCTGCCACATGCTCAAAAACCCGATCTTATCATCATTGACAACCAAGAAAAGTCAATTCACAATTAGAGCTTACGGTTCCTCTAGAAACGAACATCCAACCACCCATGAGCTTAAATCTTGTAACATTATCAAAATCTCAGTCTGCCATTCTCCAACATTTTGGAAATTGGAATGCAGAGGTCTTGTTACAATTGAGAATGTGGAAACTATGTGCTGCTTTCAAATTTGCTGGTGTCCAATTTTCTTTCTAATGTCTAGTTCCGGGACGATTAGTAAGATCGCCCTCATAATACCTTACTATCTTGAACGCGCGCAATGAACCTCATGGACAATACGGCTTTCCTTATCTTAAATGTAGTTTTGTGTTTTTGATCTCCTGTTGGCTCGCCACGACCTTGATTGTTGGGTTTTTATATTAAAGTTCGTATAGTTTTTTGTAGGTAATCGTAGTGTAATATTTTTAGTGTGTCCTGTCTTGCCAATTATTTGCCCTCCTGCCTGCTTGATGGCCCGCTAATGCAGGCTTTCAACGTGCCTGGAGGTATTTTTATTCTTTTATGAAGTTTGATGTAGTTTTAAATGATGTTTAAAAAGAATGATTGAACAACACGTTGGGTATAATTTTTGTTATTTTAGGCCCCAACACCAAAATTAAAGAAAATCAGCACATGTTTAGCACACATCATTGGTTTTGGCATGTAATTTTGTTGTTCAATTTGACACCAGAATTTGTTTTCGTTCTATTTTGAGAAATGGCGTTGTGTTTTATGCTCAAACATTGATTTTTTTGGGGTATGTTCTTTGAAAAAATCCCTAAATGCAAAAAAGTTATTTTACACTACTCTTGGACATCTTTTGTGCCAAGGCCGCAAGCAGATTCCAAATTTCCTGTGTCAGACTTTAATAAAATCAAAAAAATCTGTGTTAAATAACATTTTGAATGTGCACATTAGAATACTTAGCATGACAAATTTCCCTAAAAAAAGTCTCAAAAATGGTTTTTTTTTTGGCAAAAATATTTCAACATTTTTGGCCAAACACAAAATTTAAAATTAAATCGGCACTGTTCACTACATTAGTTTTTGCATGTACTTTGCTTTCATGTTGGGGTGATACCAGAATCAAGGGCTCATTGCTCCGTTAAAGTGTCCATTTTGGTCCGCAGAAGGATGGACGAAATATCACATCATAAGGAATTCCTGAAATTCATGAAAATCGTAAACTTAATATTCTCAGAACACGGACAATGCATGGTGACTTAAAAATATATCCGATTTTTAGGTATATTGTGGTTTCGGGCGTTTAACTAACACTTATGTAACCGACTCTGTCTAACGTTCTGTCGGCCTTTTTCTTAGTCGTTCTGTTCTTGGTGAAAGTACATGCTTCACCGAATTAGTCTCTATACGTTATCATGTATTACCTTACCTTACCTTCACACTAAAGCATGGTGTGGTCTTCGACTTATGTAGTCACGCCATAATTCAAACTGGCAAGGAGCGTAGCGGAGGAGGTTAACGTATCTTGGTCCGCTGTAGTGAAACGCAACAGGAGGATTTCATCATTACTAGTGCTGGAAATTGGTTACGGGAGGGGGGAGAGGCGGAGGAGGATAGAGGGAGAAGGGGGGAGTCGAGAAGGAGGGTGGTGGGAGAGAGTGGTGGGGGGATTGTCGAAGCTTAGATGATCGTTTGGGAGTGCAAAACTAGGATCAGAGAACAGTGCAAGGGCGTGCGCAGTTCAGATCTAGTATGTTTAGTACACGAGAGTTGGTGGGGACAGTTATTTGGGAGTCTTGCGCGGTGGGGGGGTGGTGGTAGGGGGGGGTTATGCGAATTTGGGATGTCGCGTGGGTGCGCGCATGGAGTGCGATGGCTTATCGGTCAAGGGGCATGAGCATGCTCTCAGAGTCGACTCGGGGGGGCGAAGACTTTAGAGTAGCGGCCACAGATAGTCCATGTTTGAGTGGTTAAACTTAACAATTAGCAGAAGGACGGATAAAATCAGGCAATGTGCTGGATAGCATCTGTTGTGTGGAGCCAGGATACGACAGTTGGTAGAGAAACGAATGGTGGGCGCTGGCCTACAGTCAAAATGCAAGTGGGATGAGGGGTGGGCGTCGTAGTAGCCGGATGCGGGGTCAATACCTGGATGTGTCGGTCAAGCCGGGACAACAGTGGTCGTCGTAGCGGAGCTTGTGGTGTAAACTGACGCCAGAGTGCTAGAGGGGAGAGGCGAAACAGGCAGGCTGAAAAGCTTGACAACGGGGGGCAAGGAACGGGACGACCGAAACACGGGGGGGACCACGGGGAGCTGGAGAGGCCCAAGGCTCATGTGTTCAGAAAGAGCGGGTGAGCTCAAAAGGAGGTTAGGGATGGCCCCCCCCCTGTGAAAAAAAGCCTCAAAAAGGGCGAAAAGTTAGGGACCACTTGGACAGCTTGGTGCCGATGCGCAAGGGAAGTCCAAATCTACTTTCAGAGCGTTAAGAGGACAATCAAAACTGGGTAACAATGGGAAGGTATCGACATTAGAACTAACAGATAATAAGGGCTGAAGTGCCCCTAAACAGTGTGTGCAAAAGAAGGGGGTGTGTTGGTTGGCAAAAGTGACATGGTGGCCAAAAAAACACATTGTTAAAAAATGGCACATGGCTCGCCCGATTTGGGGGAGCCATGTTGGAAGTTGTCTTGGGGCACGGGTGGGAACCAAAGCGTGTTTGGTACGCGCGAGTGGAAAAGACTTGGTGTTTGGAGCGCGTCTGGGTGGAGTTCTGGAGTGGGGGGTGGGGGGGGGTGGGGGGAGGGGGCGGGGGAAAAAAAGCTCTGAAATGGTAAAAAAAGGTTGGTGACACGACGGGACAGTTTGTGTGCCCAGGCACAGCGGATTCCAATGGGACTGTGTCCGAGCTTCAAAGTAGGACGGGCAGAAAAGCCGAGGGCCCGCATTGGAAGTGGGGCGAAAGGAGAAAGACAGAACCATGCAAAATGGGGGGTGGGCCGAAAAGGGGCAAAAGGAGGTGTGGGTTGGTGTGTGTGGTGGTGGACCAAAAATGGGGCCATGGTGGGGGCAAATACGAAAAGGTAGCGACTATGTGTTCTGGTCTGTAGGTGGGGGCTGGACAAGGTGGTGAGGGGGAGAGCACAATGGGGCCTTTGGCCGGGAACACAGAATGCAGATGGCTGGGGGGGAAAGTGACCGATGGGAGGGGCAAAACGTGTTTGGGGGGGGGATGGTTGCCAGAGGAAAAAAGTCTAGGAAAGGGGAAAAAAGGGCGGGGGCCGGTTCCCGGGGCCCCCCACGGGGGACCGGTGTAGGCTGGGAACAAGCTCGAGTTGGTGCGAAATGATAATGCATAGGCCGGGGGGGAGTCAAGTGGACAGGACGGGACGTGCAGGTGGTGGAATGGGGGGTGAGGCGGCCGAGTAAAACCGCGGCAAGAGTTACCGAGCAAGAGAGGGGGGGGGGTGGGCAACAAAAGAACAGAGGGCGCGGTGAAAAGGGAGGCGGAGAGCCGAGAGGGGTTGAGGGGAGGGCCAGAAGCGGAACAGTCGGCTGTGGGCAAAAAGGGCTGGTGACAACAATGCCGTGGTGGTGTGTGAAAGAGTGTGTGCAGTGGAGACGCGCGGGGGAGGTGATGGTTCGCGGGGGGCAGGGAGCGGGGTGGTTGCAGTGGGGTGGTGGGCCTGGGGGGCCGGGCGCGTGGTCGAGACGGGATGGTGGGTTGGGTGCCCCTGAGGGCCCTGGTTGGGGATGTGGGCACTGCAGGAACGGGCGTTGGTGTGGAACAAGGTACAACCAGCGTGTGGGCGTGGGAGCAATGCACGGGGACTGGAAGAAACGGGGCCAACGCCTTTGGTCCAACAGAATGGTTTTAACGCACTGGTGTTCGGCATTTGCAAAACTTTGAATACGTTCAGGGGCACCAGGTGCACCTCCACAGCAAAAACACAATGCCAAACTACCATTTTAACATTGGATTTGTTTCTTTAAAATTTACAACAAAAAAGATTTCGTCGAATTGTCAACAATCTGGAAATAATAGTGAGACTATAGACCAGTTCACATGTTTACTTTCTTATCGTCACTTACCCCCCGGAAGTAAGCGCTCGCAGGCACGACATTAGCGTTCACTGTAGACCCGCAGTATAGTAGATCGGTTGAGTTTTAATTTATTATCGGCATAACCAACACTCTTTGAATTTCACACCATAAATATTGTTTCTAATTAATTATATTTACGGCCCTGCATAATCACAGCCAGACAGTTGCTGTTCCGTCGGTTGCGCTATCGAAGGACTCCAAAAGGCGCAAATAACGGTGAAAATCGACTGCATTTTTTTTGACCCCTATCTCATTATAGCTCACAAAGCTGTGACCCAACTTACAATGTATAAATGGGTTTATGAGGGCATATTAATAAGGATTGTAAAAATCTGCAATTTGAATGGATATTCCAAGGTTACTAACAAATTACGGTGATATACAAAAATTGGTTACATAACAATAACATTTCTTTTAACACTGCATTAATTTCCAGACATGAATAAAATAAAAAAAAAATATATTTGGTAATTTTCTTCTAATGAATCCGCTTTCAGCAATGTGTTTTGTAGCATATGTGTCTATACAGGGTGTCCAAAAAAAGTAATTGAATTTAATGCATTTTCCCTTAAAGAAAATCTTGAGTAAATAGCATTCATTATTAGGCCTACATGTTTGTGGTACATGTAATCACATCTTGCATTTCATTTAAATTTGTATCAATACATGTAATTAGTGCAACAGAATTATAGAGGGTCATCAAATGCGCTGATCTCTACCGACCTCCCTTGGACACTACATGATTGTGACCTTGAAATCAACTAACTGAATAATTATTACAACAAATGTGTGTAATTTCCTAATCTAATCATTACGGCAAGGGTTAGCAGACTGAGCTTCTAGTGATGAAGGTGAAAACAAAGAAAAAAGTAAGAAACAAAAGGCATATCTCAATGCTGGATGCGAGTCATGTGAAGGATATAAGCAACGAAACACTTCACTGGATGAGCGAGTGATAAAGTTCTACAATGGACTTCATCAGTTGAAGCTTACGTACTTTTTTGGATAATATTATTTTGATTTGGACCTGGGTCCTTCTCTTTCAACTTCCACTCAGACAAGATGAATGGTGAGTAGGCCCCTCTTACTTACATTTTGTATTATTTTTTCATGTCAGTTCTCAATTACCCAAGCCTAGGCATAGCTAGGTCTGGCCTTGGCCTTGGTAGGCCTATCCCCTATCATGCCTACTAGGAGTAGGAGCTAGGGACGCTAAATAATAAAAAAATACAAATGTCACGGGATGTAGTTTTTGAACCAATCAGTGGAACCCAAGACTATGTATTGGGTATATAAAACGAAATATTAACTGGTCTTCATATATCGGGTGATGAATGTAGATTATCGCCCCCTCGTTGGCCTAGCATACACCTGGCCTACTAGACTATGTCGGCCTACATACTATGTGTCAATAGCAATACTAGTAGGAGCCTAGCAATAACCTGGCCCAGGGTTTTGGAACACTTCCGGAAGAAACCTATTTCTTTCTTCCGGAAGAATGGACGAAACTGGAAAAAAAGGGTTTCTCCAGTTTCTTCCTTCCGGAAGAAACTGGAAGAAATTGGAAGAACTGGAAGAAATAAAGAATGTATTATGAACAACAAAACTAAATTACACCATATTTCATCTGCTTTGCACTTCAAATCATCAAGGCTACTTTAGTTACTTTACGACAAGTTTTTTTTCAAATTAAGTTCAAGTTTTATAATACCTTTTGCACGTATATAGTAAATTTGTTCGCAATTTTGGTTGGTCGGCAATCATTTAATGTACAAATGATAATAAACCCAATCTTTCCATTTGCACATTTTAACGTTTACATTTGTAAATGTGGATTTTTTTTTTTTTTTTTTTAAGCATTTAAAAAATCTGTATGGCCATTTGTTATTTTAACACACATATCATAAAAGCACCCAATTGGTTTTAAATGGTTGTGTATAATATATCTACTTTGTATGCTTGTGTGGAACCTGGTTAGTGAGACTATAACATTTTGCTTAAAGAAATTGAAGATGTTCAAGTCCTTTCCAAGGAGTCTGGAACATCATGAATGCTTGCCTCGCTGGTACTTTATTATTTAATTTAGGCCTTTGTGATCAATGTTAGTTACACTATGATTTGCATGGGGTAGGTGGGGGGGGGGGGGTCCCCTGAAAATATGATGTATTTTACTTTCACTATATTTCATTCACCTGTATATAAAAATCAAAATGTAAGTCATTGCTTTTAAATCGGAAATTTTAAATGACTTTTTATATTTTCTTCCGCTTTATACAGTGGAAGAAACTGGAAGACACCCTTGTCTTCCAAGTGGACAAAAACGCGGAAAAAAACGCGGTTTTTTCCACCTGGAAGAAACTGCGAACCCCTGACCTGGCCTACTATCCTCGGGTGATAGTAGCCAGTATACTAGGGCACTCGGGAGCGATCATCTCCATCATCACCCCTCTTGACCAGTCACTATGGTTAAATATTTAACAGACTGTCGATTTGACAGTAGGCCTACATAATGTGGAAGTACACAAGATTCATTCAGGAAACCTTTACTGTCATGTACGTAACCCAGCTGTAGGCCTAACACATGCAGTTTTGCGTAAAATCCGTCCAGACTCGTCATGTACTAAGGTCAACCAAGTTATACGCGTTTGACCCCGGTTTCTATCACACGGCCTAGCTTGTGCAAAGATTTTGCCATGCACGCGCATCAACCGGAATTTTCGTAAATGGTCGTGTTCCTATTGTTTTTTTGAACCAAATATACTCGGCTGCATGTTGGATGGACCAAATGTGATGGCCAATAGGTATGTGTAAAGGTTGGCTAATCATCTAATATCAAATTTATTAATCTTTAAAGGGTTGTTTTACATAGGGTACCTCTTGCTGAACCTACAAGATGAAATCCAATAAAATCAATGTCTGTACTTTCTCATATTGGTACTAATGCCAACTTAAAGACCACCAAAGCACTACCTACAGCTGCAAAGGAGACCATTTGAATGCTTGATGACTCAAAAATTTTCATATACATGGAAGATTGCTTAAAATCACGGTCTCATTTGAAGTAGGTTAATATATTTGAGTAGATTCAGCAATGTCATAAAGAACTTTGGGACAACATTCAACACTTAGGAATAACATTTGAAGCAAGGGTATTATATCCAGAATCTTAAAATAAATTGACCATTTGTAACATTCGGTGTCCGTTTGAAATTTAGTGGTAAATTCGTCAAAAAGTGTCCTTCCCTCCTCCATATTTAGGCTAATACAGCTTAAACTAAATGAACAGATTGATTTGTGATATTCTCTATAACAACTCTTGTTTATTATGTTTCTATACATTTGGAGTAAACACTTGGTGGCTACCCTTAAGTTTTCCTGTAATCACATGATCTAATGTTAGAAGTCAGTGTTCCGTCAAAATCTGTCCTTTCCGAAAACACAAAGTTTTTCCCTAACATAACTTTTTTTCACTGAAGACCTCACACTTCCAAATTTTGGAAACATACTCTTTGAATTAATATAAGACAAAAATATAATACTGGAAATATCAAAGCCCTTTGGGGGGGGTTTTTTCACCCAAATGTAGAAATTATGAATTGCTCTTCAAAATCCTTGTTCCTCTCCGAAATTTACATTTTGATCAATCTAAAAAATTGTTCCGAAGACGGACGCCCCTCCAAATTTTGGAATATACTTCTGACTTGCCTACATTATCAACATCATCTGAAATTCATCATGCAACTAACTTTCATTTTCACCCCATAGACGCCGAGGTACCCTGATTGTAAACAACCCTTATCAAAAATTTAAAATAATTAACGTTTAAATAAAAATCCATATATTCACACAAATTTCAACAGCTTATTTTCTTCCTAACCGTGGGCTTAACTTTCTCACCAGTTTTGAATGTTACGACATGGTATTTTTAAACTATAGACGTGCGCTTCTATCAGCGATTTTCTTTTTGGGGGCCATTTTTCTGGCATGAAACCACGGTTCAAAAGTATAGGCAAGATTCACCAAAATTTGACAGTCATTCCTGCTTTCCCCCTAAGTACCGCACGAACACACAATGAACAAACGGCACGCACGCCTTTGTTCATTACGTGCGTAGGCAGCGCATTTTTTTACCATTACGCAGCACACGCTTTAGAGTCGTACATTAATAAAACCCTTCGCATCTTAAAGCAACTATAGCTAATTTTGAGTTTTGTTTGTAAACCAAACACACTAGCTGTGATTCACCGTGGTCTTGTTTTCTTTCTCATCCAATGTCCACTTAAAATGAAACATTTTTACGAAGGGAAACATAAACCTGTCTTGCTGTGAGGTTTAAATAGGTGGAATCGTGATTTATAGGTGTTAGGGCACGCAAAAAATATCGAAAAAATTGGTGACAAAACGATCGAAAAAAAAACAATTTTTTTTTTTAGTAAATTTTATATCAACAAAAACTTTATATCATACACTAGTTTCATATATGTTCAAGAATATTTGTGATCACTGAATTTTATTTCATATATGTCCATTTTCACCATAAAAATTTTGATTACCTGCACCGCTATCTCCATACTTGGCGTCATGGCAAAGTTGTGGCGGTGTGTGCACAAACAATATCCCTGGACAACCTTACGCATACCGCCCTGCGACTGGACTTGTGAGACACACCCATGCTCCTCCACTGCACTCTTGTCATTTTGCCAGGGCACGGATGAAACACAAAAGAAACTTTCGAGTAGGAAACTTGGTAAATAAGCAACTTCTTCCATCCCCCCTACGCAAAGTAATTATAAGCATCAGGGGATCTTTATGCTTTTAAGAGACTTGTGCGTGAATGGCTTGGTGTTTGGATGAGGTAGAACATGTCACCGATGCATCTCTTCTGCGTGTTTTCCAGATAAATCTTTAACATATTCGCATTTCGTTCCATCTTCACCCTTTTAAATATCTTATAAAAAAGTTCTAAAACTTTTCCACCACCGATAGATGCTGAGATTACACGTGTCAAGCACTGTTTACTATTCTGGGACAGCTGTTTGTTGGGCCTGCGAGGCTGCGCAGCGCATCGTATTTACCAATTGATCTGACGTCAGATGGTTATGGTCTATATTGTTCCCTGTGACAGAAATTTTAAGATTTAGAGAAAGTTTCATTGTTGAAAGGAGTTGACAATATGTTTACAGAGTGGTTCATCAATCATCACAAATCAACAACGCTGCATCCGATGCGTCCAAGTATTTTTTATCACACTCATGGCGTCCCTCGCATTAAAAAATATGCGACGCACGGCCGGTTTGCATCATTTTTGAGTTGTGATAAACACTCTGTACATTTTGAACCCCTAAATCTCTACTGCCCATTGCTGAAAATGCACAACTTGGAAAGATCAATCATTGGTGCCTGGCTAAACTTGCAATATGAGATGCAAACTGGGTCAATTACAAAAAAAATCACATGCATTTTAAGCTTCATAATTATCTTATCGCTCAACGTAGAAGCTTTGGCAACATGCCAGAGGGCTTTACCGGTTGGCTATTCCTATTTTTAACAGATTAAACATTACAAACTTCAAATACTTTTGAAAACTATCATTTTTCTAATTAAATTTCGGTTGAAGTTTTGCATAATCATTTAAGGGTCTTAATATTTTGGCCGGAAAAACTTTTAATTGGCAAAGAACCAGCCAAGGCCATTATTTTGAAAATTCATCATCCACCTCAAAAACATTATTCACCCATTTAAGATCTTGAATAACCCTTCATTTCTTAATTTCTAAGTCTTTTCCTATCCGGCTAATTATTGCAAATGAATATTTCTTTCTCCTGCACTATGGGTTGTGAATGCATTTTCTTATTAAAAAAAGAAAAAGCTTTTTTAAAGGTATCCAATAGAAAACGTACATTTTACATACGGGCTCATCATATATCCTCACTTGAAACAAAAATTTCAAATAATGGGCTTGGATGGCCCTTCGCTTATTATGAGTTATTTTGACCTTCGACCCTGTTTGCCCATAATGATAATACATCACGCCCTAATTTTCTAAATCTATGGTTTAAAATAAATATGAGGCACTTGTAAATGACCCATTTCTTTTTCCACTAATTAGGACCATTTAATCTCATTGATTTGAATTTCAATAATGTAACCAGAAGTTAATCTTATTTTGGACACATGTATTGTGGTTACTTACTTTTCTTGTCCCGCCAATTTCTCAATGAGTACCGGTTCAATCTATCTGAGTAAGTTTGTTTTCCATGAAACTAGCAAGTCAGGACTAACACAGAATCTTTGTAAAGTGTCAGAAATGGAACATCGACCTGAAAACAAATAAGTAATACGAGCTATCCTCATAACAAAAAGTAGAAACCGTTAACCTAAAGCAAGATTATGTCCTTAAGAAAGCCAGGTACATGGGTCCATTGGGATTGAGCATTCAATTCATCCACATGCCGATGGGTTGGTGAGTTCAATCCCCCGCGTGGCCCAACATTTGTGGCCCTTGCGTTAAGGCCCTACCTACCTCAATTACTCTTCTCCACCAAGGGTATAAATGGTTCCTGCATTTCGTGCTGGGAAAGTACCAGACTTGTGTCGCAGGGTAGTGGTGTGAAATGCCACCACAGCAAATTACATGGGGAGACTGCCCAAACGTTAAGTAAAGATTGAGAACTCCCATGCCTGAAACTTCCACACATGACACCAGACTTTTTTTACTCATTTTACCAGAGTTAGACCTGGGGTAAGACGTACACAGATTATGCTATCTGTAATTAAGGTGGCCTCACACATATTGTTTTGGTTCATATGACCTTAGCGAGCAACTATCTGGGTGCAAAATGGCACCATGCAGAAGACTCATGATCACGACACCATTTGAAGTTCATGATTCGTTGCAGTTGTGTCAGTACATCTCATATATCACCTCGCGTCCATCGTCACTTACGACCCCTTGTGTAGGACGTCATGCACGACTCTTCTCCAATGTTTTCTGTTTCTGTGTCAGATCCCTTAGGTGAGCTAGGTCCCTTCCTGGGCAAGAGGTAAATATCTTGGCTCCATCCGAGTTCGCTGCCTACCCCTTCTACCCCTTCTCTTCCCATCTTTTCTCCTTCTTCTGGTTTTGCCAAGCAATTAGATCCTTTCCTTTCCCCAAAAGCAACTACCAACGTTAGTCCCTATACATGACCAAATACGATAGTTTCCTGCGTCATGACCATTGCATCAGTGAAATGGGTGGGTTGATCAACTTTACTCACTTTTCATTACGGATTTTGCGTGTCCATGGAATGCGAAGGAGTCTTTCCCTCCACTCCAGCTCAGCAAAAGTTCAAAGGCATTCAACCTGTGCCTGTCATTCAGCTTCAGGGTCCAACTTCCTGCTCGATAAAGCACCGTCGGGAAGACTAGGCTGTTCACTAACATGACCTTGGTGTTTGTGGGAATGCATGACTTTTCATAATTGCAAGATAGCTTATCATGCAGGCTCTGCCAATGATAGCCGTATTTCGTATTTCCAGTTCACATCCACCTTCCTTATGAATTGTTGAACCCAGGAAAATGAAGCTATCCACCACTTCAATGTTTTCTCCCTCTAAGGTGAAGGTTTCAAACCTGTTGTTGGACATGATCTTGTCGTCTTCAAGTTCAGGTAACAGTCCATGGTTGCCATCTTGATTTGAACTGGGCCAGGGACGATGTTTGAGACTTCTACTGATTCTGTGATCAATGTTGTGTCATCTGCCATCTGAAGCATGTTGGACTACTTGTCCCTTCCAATGTCGTGCACCAATCTGCCCATTTACCAGGCTATCCTCATGATTTACTCAACAATAACATGTGAACAGGTACGGTGTAATATGAATACCTGTCCAAACACTTTTCCAATGCGAAACCCAATCTTCACCCATACTCTGTTCTGACTGAAGCCTCCTGGTTGGTGTACAGACATTATTAAAGGACCAGGTGGTGGGGTACTCCCATCTCAATGAGGATCACCCACTTGTCATGATCAGACATCAAAAAGCTTTGGAGTTAGTCGATTGAACACATACCAAGAGATCCTTTTGAACTCCCTGGCAGTTTCATGATTCCATCGAATTGTTGGCAATCTGATCACGGGTTCCCCGTCCCTCCTGAAATCAATGCTTGCATTTCTGAAAGTTGTTGCTCCATATGGGGTTCTATCCTCTTCTGTATGATCTTCAACAGGACTTTGCTGGCATGGAGAAATAGTGCAATGGTTCTATTTTGCCGCATTTCTGTCTCTCTCGTTTTCTTTGGCATTGGAACAAAAACAGAAGCGTTTCAGTCAGTTGGCCTACTCCAGTCTTCCCACACTTTGTTACAAAAGATCCAACATGATGTTTAGCCTCATCTCCACATTCCTGATCAGTTACTATTGGAATCGCATCAAATCCTGGTGTTTTCCCGTGATATTGCTGTTAAAGCCCATTCCCACTTTGATTTGAGAATGTCAGGTTCCACTATCAGGAACTTCAAGGCTCTATTGATCTGCCATCCTTGGATCTTCTTGGAACAGCTTTTCAGTATATTGCTTACATCCTCTCTTGCACTCCTTCTCTTGAGTCAGAAGGAATATCTCCATGGTGTGTCCTTCAAGCACCAAGTCGTGGTCTGAATTCCCCATGAAGATTCCTAATTGTAGCAAACACTCTTTGGTGTGGTTGGATCTGTTGTTATTCTCCAGTGTTCACATTCTTTCCTAATGAAGTGCGCCTTATCCTTCCTTTGCTGTCTTTGAAAAGCACCATTCAGTCTTTTAACCTCTCATAATCACCCCTTCTTAGCCTTTCTCCGAAACTTATCAGCAATTTTTCAAAACATTTAGTCGTAGCCAAATGACTCTTCCTTCTTCTGCGAGCTTTGGGCACGTGTTTCTGTGCTGCTTGCTGTAAGGTGATGCTCTTAATGCGTCCCACAATCTTCAGGGTTCGGAGCTTTCTTTTTCCTTGAAGTGGCTAATTCCTGAAACCTGTTCTTCACCTCTACTTGTATGGTCAGTAATTATTCTTCAGATTCATATTTGTATCAACAGGGGGGGGGGTTACGCTTGATCTTGCGTAGGTTTCCTTGATGTGGCAATTAAGAGTTCGTGGTCTGAGCCACAGTCAAGCACCAGGTTCAGTCTTGACATATGTTAAGGAGCTGCCGCCCCTTTTCTGGACAATGTGTAATCAATCTGGTTGCGGATGGAGCCCATTTGGAGAGGTCCAAGTGTACAGCCTACGTTTTGGTTGGTCAAACAAGGTGGTACCAATGTCAAGTCATTCTGTTCGCAAAAGATTACCATCCTTTCACCCTCTTCATTTCGACACCCAGTTGCAAACTTGCCAAAAGCACTGCCAGCCTCTGTTCTTTCCCAAAACTTTAGCACTTCCAGTCCCCTATAATTGTACACAACATCTTTTTTGCAGTTGTTCAAGTGGGATTTGCTGGAGTTCTTGGTAGAAATTATCTTTGTCTTCATCATTTGCTGCACTGGTTGGAGCACTATATCGGTATCTGGTTATATTCACTGGCTGTGCCTGTAGTCTGAGTGTGATTTCGTCACTGCGGGAATTATCCAAGCACTGAATCGCGAGTTTTCTTTGTTACGAGGAGGGGAAAGCCCACAGCCTTTGTGTAGATGCCTCATTTCCACTGTAAATACATTTTATCTGAGTGAAGTGTTTCCCATGCTTTCCATCTCATTTCGGCCACTCCAAGCCACATCGGGTTCAGTTCGTGTCATTTCTCTTTTGACAATGATCTAGTTTGCCTACATTCATACTCCGCACATTCCATGTGCCAATGGTCGGCATACTCGTGCGAAGCGAAGTACCGATGTTGTGCCACCATTTCAGTCAGTCAGACCTCCTGTCGGCTTTAGTCTGGTGACGTCATCCTGAGTGGTCCTAATAAGCGAGTTTCCTTGCTCTTCCCCAGTAGCTCTGTAGGTGCTTTCCAACCTGGGGGACTCATTCCAGCAACCTAGCAATATTCCTATTATCGAGCATTGTTAATGTTTCTTGGCAAATTACCGGAAAGTGGTTGCCATTGCCTTCTTCTGCGCAATACCCAGCTAACTTGGGTGAGCTCCATGCCGTTGTCCCAAGGGATCGTCCGCCAGTGGTAGCATCTCTGCAGTTGCTGCCCAGCAGAGGTGTTGCTGGATGGCCACCGTAGGCTCTCCTGAGACAGCGCCCTTAAAGATGGGTTTTGTTTTTAGTGTCCCAACAGGGTGTCCAGCCACCCTCCTCACCAGTATCATTGGGACCAAATGGGGGTGTCCATATGGAGGACCAATTGGGGTGTAGGATAGTCGCCGGACGTCTCGACCCTGCATGAAACAGGTAGTAACAGCTTACGGTTAGCAGGTCCCAGACCTGGACAGACCAAAGAATCTCATACAGTTCCACAATTCATTAACTCAAGGACCTTTGAGACCTAAAATTTCTTGTTACTGATCTCGAACAACCAAGTGAGGTTATAGGCATGGGTAACTTGCAGTGGTAAATAATAACATTGTTTTTGTTGACATGCCAAAATAAGCTAATTATCTCATTAAACATCAGAATTATGGCAAAAATATGGGGTAGTTAGCATTTGTTGGTACAGAGGATTAATGAACAGTTACAAACATAGTTAAATAAGCCACCAATTGTTGGGCTAAGAGTGCTTTCACATTTCATCGCAAGACGTTCCTGAGTCACAGTATTACATGGCAATTGCACTGATTTTGAAGTTCCATTTACTTTTGGCAGATTAAAGTGAAAAAAAATTTTGGTAAATTACGAGGATCGCATTTGTCAACACTGACCTTTAGCAGGGTTCAAATCCAAGCATCTGAAAAAATATGGGGGTTTTTTAAATTTCTAGTTTGCTGGCATCTTGGAACCAATTATTTGATCTGTGCACTTTTGGGATGCAAGGCAGTTAGAGGGTTAACCCCTAAGGAATTGCTTTGTTACAGTAACGATTGGGCTCATTACAAGCTATAAAATATTACAGCACTTGAGTTATCAATCAAAACATAACCTCCTACATCCATGTCAACCTTAGTTTTACTTACCATGTTTCTAATTCGGTTACTTTGTAATTTCACAATCTTTGAATAACCAATCAATCACAGCTGGTAGGCTTACAGGTCATTAATGGCTGTTCACATTTGCTCTTACGTTACCCACCCTAACCGCTCAAAACTAAGGTCATATTGGTGTATTCCGGTTCAACTTTATAAGAGTACCAATCCAGTGAATGTCAGAACACTGCCTCCATCTATTCTGTGGGGATAATCTCCACTAATCCAATAATCCAGCTGCACAAAAACATAACAATTTATCGGAAAAAAATGATAACTATTATTTGCAAAATTTGTTGTGCGACAGAATAAATGGTTTGTTTCTTTCTTCTTTCCCTGTCCAAGAACCAAATCCATTTGAACACATTGTAAACAACAAAGCAACCTACTGTATTTGTTAAATTAGGGTTTTAATAATTCAACAACCAAAATTTCTAGTGTTTTATTTGGTGTAAATTTTAATTCAGTCACATATTTCCATTTATTGTTTAAACAACAGGCTGGTAATTCTGAAAGTTGATGTACCTTGACATATTTGGTTGTTTTTGTCCTTATTTTTTTTGACTAAAAAAAATGTCAAAATTTTATATTATATAGCTTTAACATAACACAGAGGGTGTTTTTGAACTCAATCCCATAATTCCTGCAATTTTTGCCTATACTGACTGTACTTGTACAAGAACTCATGGTCAGTACCTTAGTGAGTAAAAGTGTACAATGAATCTAGAGGCAACCAAAGATTTCATGGTCCTGCTAAAAATTCATCCTAGAGATACTAACACTTAGGGGTGTAAAAATGAGTGTAAAAATCAGGGTTTTTTTATGTGATTAATGAATAGACTTTTTGGTGAGATCACTGAACCCTATTGCGGTGAAATTTCCCAAAACTGATGCATTGGATGGGATTGCCTCAATACATACAAACCCCTCCTGGGCTTAAACATACAAAGTAAACCGAACACTACATTTTGCTACATTGAACTTGTTACAGGTAATATTATGAACAAAAATCCACCAACACCGATACTGGGAGCGATATGCGGCAACTATTGTCACTCCTCGCTGTAAGTTAACACTGACATGGTATGTCATCAGGGCATTCTAACTACATAAGCTTAAAACCTTGGCCTTGATCCTGGAGAATAAACTTTGGCACTCTGACTCCCAAAAGGCCATACTTTATATGGGACAATTTGTAAAGAACTTAATTAATAAAAAAGTATGCAACATAAATTACACTGCATCATACTTACTCTTCTTAAATGAATGCCAAAATTAGTACAAACCCCTAAAGACAAAAGAAATTTCACAGAGCAATAAGGGTTTTTCCAACTCCCTTCTCCTTGTTGCATTCCTTGGGTTGATGGGATACGGTATGCAAATGGCCTGTTTTAGCAGTTTTTAGCAGGGAAGTTTAGTTTTTTTTATATTGGGTATGTCTACATGTCTTTTGGAGACCGGGTTTCGAATTTTTCTGCAATATTATGAAAAGTTATGTATACAAATTTAATAATATAATTTTTTTTAAAATGTAAAAAATCTGAAGTTTTAATAAAATTCTGACAACTATCACCTTGTGTTAACTCTGGGTTTGTAGAGTCAGAGGCAAAGGATCTATGATCGCGACTCTTGCAGTAAACAATCCTTTCTTTGTTGTGTGTTACATTTGTGATGACAGATTTAGAAATGTACAGCTTAAAATTCACCATATTGAGAGAATGATTGTAGACTTTGACATCATACGGTAATTTCATTTTGATGACAAAAGCTGAGTGAGGATGGGTTAGTGTTACTGAAGGCCATTTTCATGTGATGCCATAGCCCTTATTTTATTGACACGTTTAGGAGTATATTGGGGTGAATTTTTTAGAAGTCAGAAGTCAAATTAATTAGTTTGTGCTACAATTTTGGGAGCTAAATATTGGCTTTAGGTGTGCCACTTTTGGAACTATTGCGCTAATTTTCCGTGGTTAAAGGTATTTGCGATTGCGGCTCAGAATTTGCCATGCCACGGTAGTTCATGACTCGAAACGTGTTGTTTCGCTGGCGCGATATAATAGTCCCTTAGTTTTTCGGTCATTTATGATTGTTATCACTGGACTAACTTCTCCAAGATAAGTACTCAACCTATTTCAACTGTAATCTTTTACTGAAATTATCTCGTTTCATATAACAACTATTGTACAAGTTAATTCTCGTTGTAAATACATGTGGGAAAGGTCGCCATTTTTGGTTACCAAGAGAGGTCCACGCTTATTGGATACATGTAATGGACTTGACCAGGATTGTTAAGAGGGTTCGATTGCTTTGTCTCTGTCAAGTCACCTCCGGCAGAATTATTAATTCTTTTCTAAATATTGGGTTATTTATGGTGATATTTCTCTAAAATGGAGGATAAATTCCTGTTTCATCATAATTTGTCATCAAATTTGCGGGATCTCAAGATAAATAGAAAATTATAGAGAAAATTGTGGAATCCTTCGCCTACATGGACCAATCAGAATGTTGACCGGAAGTTGTGAACGGGCCAATCATATTCATTTATGCAAATAGGGAGGGGCTGTGGAGGATATAAGGCGCTGCACTTTCTGGTTTTCGTCGAGTCGGGAGGAAAACCACAACCGGCTTGTGTCCCAAACCACGGACACCATAACAGGAAGAATACTACCACAAAACCAGTGTTTATTTTTACCCCTCAAAACTATAGTCATAAAGCCTGCTAGCTCGGGTCTTACAATATAAAGAACTTCTGACGGGAATGACAATCTTATAGATGACCCTCCCTTGATTGAAAATTTGAAGATTTATGATCTGCAGCAAATTTTACACCACATTATAATATTGGCTGGACACACCTGTGGACACTGCTATCTCCTCTTCAAACAACATAATCTTATTCTGAAGTCATCAAATGTTTGCAAGGAAACGAGTTCATGCTGGGGGGGACATACTTTTTTCATCTATTGAGAGGAAGAAAGAAAAGAAACTTGAATGGCACTGAACATTGGGAGGGAAACTTGAAAAGCCCAATTAGATATGGTTTTTAGTTATAATTAGGGACTAATAAAAATAAATGAATCAATGCTTTGATCATGTCACTGTTGTTGACGAAAGGGGCGAGGGGGGAGCTCCCCCTGTCAGAACCAATAAAATGACCGTTTGTACAGAGTCTATGAAGGACCACAACAAAATTTGTTCTCTGCACACTGAAAGGGTGCCCCAGTTAACTTTGGTGACCACGTTTTACACAGTATTCTATGGCTTACAAAATCTTTTTTTTCAGGTCCGCACACAAAATGAAATGAAATGTTGGCATTTTTAAACTTTTTAGATGAGGTATGAAGTCAAACTCATTCAATCAAGATGGAAAACTTTCAATAATTGGATCATCCCCTAAAATTTTTAGAGGAAAGTGGGAGGAAAATTCTGTTTTGGCTTAGGAACGACCAAATTAAGGCTAAGAGATTTCAAGATTTGGGATGTGGAAATAGGTCTTATAGGACATTTGAAGAGTTAGAAGAGGTCAGGATCGTTGCATGAATTGCATGTTAAACATTACCTGACCCCAGATTAGAAGGATATTATAGGTGTTTGAAAATCTACTCAGCGTACATTATACAAAACTAAATGGCCCATTTAGCTTGAGAATCTGTTTGGTGTGCTAAATGAAATATGACAAGTCATCAGAAAATAAATACCACACACACCACCCTCACAAGTGTCAACCTATGCAATACCCCGAGCACACCCCATACCCCTGGACCACACCCCCTAAGGACCACATCTCCATACACCGGACCACATCTCCATACCCGGGACCACACCCCAATATCCCCGCGACCCACACCCCTATCCTGAGACCACACCCCCTATTCCCCCGACCTACCCCCCCCTTACCCCCAGACACAACCCCCTACCCCCAGACCACATCCCAATACCCACAGACCACAATCCCATACCCCGAACTATACCCCACGGACACACCATCACCCTCACACCCACCCCATTTCCTGGGCAACACCCATACTTCCAAGACCACACCCTATCCCAAGAACCACACCCAATATCACCAGCACCACACACCACACCAGTGGCCTAACGGGCCTGCCCGCTCGAGGGGGCAAATTCCCAGGCATTTTTCCCGGTCGAGGGCTAAAAAACGGCTGATTTGAGGCATGATTTTTGCAAATTTTTACCGGCCAAATTCGTCAGGGGGGGGGGGCAACCTGCCCCCCTGCCCCCGCATGTTACGCCCTGCACCACACCCTCACAAGGGTCAGTCCTATGCAATACCCCGACCACACTCCATACTCCGGACCTACACCCCCTAGGGCCCCCATCGCATACCCCTACCACACCCCCATACCCCGCCCACACTCAAGCTCTGTGTGTACGGATCTCCAAACATTTGTTCACAAGAAAAGCTCACAACACACGACGCCGACCACACGGATAATGCTGCCATAAGGTCTTTCCTATTGGCAACACCCTACAAGATCAGTAAACTAGAGACAATCATCAAGAACTTCATCAATACATTCCTACTGATTAAAGTAAAACAAAATTTTGACACAAATTATGTTTTACTTATGGAAAACTTATCCAATTTACATTTAATTGTGGTACCAAGGCACTAAAGGCCTAGTATAAACAACTATGCTTTCCTTGACTATACTGCCCGGGGGTAGGTACATGTAGTAGAAGACAGAAGTCCCAATGACAGTACAAAGACGACTCGTTTCATTCTGACGAATTGACATGTAGAAGGTACATATGAGGAGTAATTTTTATCCAAGAACCTATAAAAAAAATGAAGTTATTTTAGAGTTTATTTACAGTTGAATAAAAAGATCACTTAAAAAAAAAATGAAAACCCACAGGTGTAAAAAAAAAATTGCACACCTTCAAACTGCAGAAATATTTTTTTAAAGTCATTACCTGATTAAAATGGAATCTCAAAACTAAAGTCTGACTCAGAGATTTTGAAATATTTTTGTTTGTAGTAATTGAAACTAGTCTCGAACTAACATAGTCACATTTAATGCTTATCCAAAGTGTAGAGCGAATTTGATTTTTCTGCTTGCATGCCGTTAACAATTTCTGCACAGTGTCTGTAACAGTGCCATAGATACCATGTATAACAAAAATCACGGATCCAGAATTTTATAACAAAGTTGTGATTTTCTATATGAAGGACTTCGATTTGAGCTTTTTAGTTCCACAGTGATTAGGCATGACAAGCATTATGTATGTGCAAAACATACATCGGTTCTCGGACCGCTTGTGTCGCCTTGCCGTCCTTGCGGTTAGTGAATGATAGGCCTAAACATGACTTTGACCTTGATATGTGACCTCTTACCTCATCACAAATGAGGGATCCCATGTTGCACCTATGATTCAAAATTTGGTTCCAATTGAACACTTCAACTTTTCAAAATACGGTCAATTGTACATTTTCAGCTATTTTACAACTGACCTCACATGACCTTTACCTTGGCATGTGACCTTTGACCTCATCAATAAAGTGGGGTTGTCATGTTGCACCTGTGCCCACGTTTGGTTTAAATCCATCAAAGTATGAGGATATTACAGGCAACATGTTAACCTTTTTCACAACAGACAACAACAACAGACAACAGACATCAACAACAGACAAACTCAGTGACAAATGATCCCTTATGTGTCTTTCCTGCCTTAAGGCAGGCGGAAAAAGGCGACACAAAAAAAGTGATTTGTTGAAAAATTGAGTGCGCACTCATCGGGGAAAATCTCTGAGTCAGCCTTTAAGACACTTCTGTTGCTAATCAGCAATCGAAATCATCAAAAATCAGATTTTTGCATGATGTAACAAGTACAGGTAGCTAACATACCATGAGCAAATGATAGACCAGAAGCACCTAATAAGGACATATCGAGTTTTAGTCAGTATGTCCGTTCGGAACACTTACTACAACAACGTAATTGAAAGGAGAATTGTATCTTGGAACACGCCGTTGTTTATTCCTTTTCTGTCAATCTACACTGTGAAAAGGTACCTTATGAGAATTCTACAGACTTATCCTTCACTTTGAGCTTTCTGAAATTTCAAATATTTTCAAATTCACTGATAGTGTCTTTAAGTCTGACTCAGAGATTTAGAAATATTATTTTTTGTTGTTAAAACGAAACAATAGTCAACTAGAACTAAAGATGTAACCAAATACCACCAATTCCGAAATTTGAGATGGGATCGGATTTTTCGTTTTGATGCAGTAAGTTAGAAACATTTATTGTGTAGCCTTACGTCCAATAGTAGTGTGTATGTATAACAAAAATTCCGGATCCGGAATTTATAACAACGTTGTGATTTCATAGGAAGGAATTCGATTTAAGCTTAGCAATTTCACACAGTGATTGTATATGGACAACAAGCATTATGTACATGCCAAAAAAACACAGATTTTTTTTTGGAAATCGATGGGCGCCCTCCTCAGGCGGGAAAATCTCTGAGGTCGGCCTTTAAGTCAAAAGCTGGTCAGAGTGACAGAGATCACAATACTCAAGTCAAACTGAAGTCATTCCAACATTCCAAAGCCAAGTAAATTTCAATAACCTACATTGAAGGGTAAAAGCCCTTACATTCAGAAAAATTTTGTGAGAAAAAGCACCCTCGAAGGGCCTTGATCTTTGGACAAAAACCAAGAGTTCTGCATGTTCACATAGGCTTGCCCGCACACTTCCAAACAAACCTTGTTGTTTGTTATTTTTATTTAAAGGTCCATGGCCCAGTCACTAATAACCTTGACGTTCCCCCCAAGCGCCCAGATTCTAATGGAAGTGATCACAATGAAGAATGTACTAAAACTATTTTAAGATGGAGTTCACAAAATGTTTTAAACTCCCACTATTAACCACCCTTAATGTCCAGCAGACTATTAAGGTCAAAGATCTACCTGCCCCCCCCCCCCCCCCCCCCCGGACCACCTGTTACGCTCTGACCCAAACCAAACAATTTGGCCTATCGATGGTCTTGTCTAGGATTTTTTTTTCGTTTTAACTGTTTTTTTCTTGCCTTCTTTTGTTTTGTTTATGTTCTGGTTTTTTGTTCTTACTTTTCTATCTCTATCTCTTTCCTTGGTTCTTTTCCCCTCTTCTTGACCCATTCCTCTTCAAGTGTTTCTCGTTTTTTCATGTTTTTAAGAAAAAATGGAGCTTTTCTTTAAAGAAAAAGTTTTTTTGGAAATGTGGGGAATAAAGGAAGAGGGATGGACTGTGATACCGTGTTGTTCTGAATAAATGCCACTGCTCTAATAACCGCCCCCTACGATTTTTTGATAAATTTCAAGAAAAATCAGTAAGCTTACCTAAATCAATGATTTAATGCCGGGACTGTCGTAATCCGTAGCATAATCGCTATGTGCCACAGTGTGTAATAGTTAATTAGTATGGAACTTTGACCTTTGGAAAGTGCGACCCCCCCCCCCCCCCACCCGCTGTTCGTTTGTATGATTGGTAATCAGCGAAAATAAGCGTTGTTTTTTTGTTTTTTTGTTTGTTTTTGTAAGGTGATTTTGTGGGATTTGACCTTTCCATTTTTGACTGTAATAAATGCCTCCCTTTTGAAAAAATGCACCGCCCCCTGGGCCTTAATTATAGGAACAAATACGTTTTGTTGCTAATTCTGTTTCTTAAGCAAGCTATTGAATCTTTTCTTTTCCTCACTTATTATTTTCCTTGTATGATGCTGCCCCAGGGTAGAATTCGTCGCTGTGTGGGAGAATCAGTCTGATTCCCCAAAACAAATTTTGGAGGGGAAATAGGGGAATCAACTTAATTCGTGTTTACTATGTTAAGTTCTAAAGTTTACGGGAATCAACCTTGATTCACGCAATTCAATTTACAAGAATTCTTGGTGAGAATGATTCTCGGTTTTCGCACCCGAAATTCTAGCCTGTGCCCTTTGCCAACATGAGCTCTTTAGTTCCACTCATGTTTTTTCTCAATTATTCAAGGTGAATTTTTTCACCAAGTTTGATTTTCAATTTTCAAACTCTATTTAAAACAACTTTTTTATTTCAGTAGGAGTGGGCTATAAATGTTTAATGTTTGCTTTTCCTTAGCGCTTTTTTTTTATTCTATTAACTATCCTCAAAGGTGAAAGAAAAATTTGTGGCCCTCGGGTCAGAAAAAAGTGCAGTGCCCACACTTGTGTTCATGTTTCCTTAATTTGTGGGGGAGGGATTTGAGCAAACAAACCCCTAATACTCTTGCATTCAGTGTCAAGATTCTCAATTTTCAGCAACTTTCAAAATCAGCTGTCTTGAGCTCTTTACATGTGGGTCATTCCACCAGGTGGGTTCGCACTTTTTTGTGACATTAAAGGACATATTGTAAATGCATTTTTAAGTACATAATTTCAGTGTCGTTGCATTTTAATAGGGGATAAATGAGAGTATGAGGGTGAAAAATGTATAAAATTCATTTAAAGCATGAACAACTTGATTTTATTTTTTTTGAAATTTCTAGTGTGTAAGTTGCCATAGACATTTTCGGACTTAACATGGGTACCACGTCATTTACATCTGAAATGCAACTGTACTCAAAACCCTGCTTTAAACATTAATATCTGAAAAACTCATTTCATTTTACCAAAGCATAACACAAGAAAAACTTTGGAGTAA
>JAMKCH010039559.1:0-30640 GCA_023653785.1 Ophioderma brevispina | reverse complement strand
CAAGTTCCATTTGCAAATTTAATGTCACAATTTACAAGGGGAGATTTCATGGAAAAAATAGAGAAAACAAAAACCTATCAATTTAATGCTTATGTGTCATTCATATGTTTTACTCGGGTTTATAGGTTATTGTAGGGCTAACAATCCTATACATGTTAGTGTTTATCAAGTGTAGGTTCATTTCTCAATAGATTCTTTAACATTCTTCGGACTTGGACACACATTTCATTTCAATTTCATATTTGCCAGATGAAACATCATAAACAAAATTATTATAAGTACCGAATTGCACGATCATATAAACTAAAACATCCCACAAAGGAGGCTGGTCATAACCTATGTATAAATAACCCTCAATAAAAAATATTGCACGATCAACCTTTGTAAAACACATTGATCATATAAGGAGGTCCACAATTCATCTCTTCCTACCTTACATAACAAAACAAACTAGAAACAAAATTCCTAAGGAACGAGTGTACCTATGACACATGGACAATTAATTCCTAAGACCTGGTAGTCCGTCCCACATTAGCTTGTACAATTTAATTCCTAATATCGATATTCCACCTAGGACGTGGCCACTAATTTCTTAGGAATTATCGTCCACGCAAGACATGTACGCTAATCCCTAATGAAATATAGTCCACTCTGACAGGGCATTAATTCCAAGAAATGAGAGTCCGCCCCCCCCCAAAAAAAAACATAAAAAAAAAACAAACCTGCACATAATCCCCAAGGACTTATGGTCCCGTCTGAATCGGACAACCGATCCTAATGAGCCTGCAGTCCACTCTGCAAGGCATTAATTCCTAATGACTAATAACTACTGCCTACCTTCAGACATTGACAATAATTCCTAAGGTCTATAGCCCAGGTCGGAATTGGACCCTCATCCCTAAGGAGCGATAGCCCACCCCTGACAGGGCATTAATTGCCAGTAACTAGGAGTCTACCTTCGGACTTGAACAATAATTCCTAAGGTCTATGTCCCATGTCGAATTGGGACCCTAATCCCTAAGTAGGGCGATATTCCACCCCTGACAGGTCATTAATCCCTAGACACTAATTGTCCCTACGTTCGGAATGGACACTAATTCCTAAGGAATGGTAATCCATGTCGACTTGGTTTTTATTCCTAAGGCCTATAAGCCCTTCGGACTTATTCCACTTGTAGACGAAACATCCGATAAATCATATTCCGGGACTATAGTTTTCCCTAGCTTTGCACGTCCCCCGGACTATTAAAACAGAACTAAGGTCTCCGACCATGGCCTCCAGGGATATATCTCCTGCACACACCGGAATAATAACATTTTTCATTATAGCTACAATTGACCGTAGGGAGTGGCGTTCTTACGGGTGAGACAAAAATTAAAAGTGGTGCAATTTGGCAAAGACGCCAGTTTCCAATGGATCCATCTTGGGTGATTGTTCTGGGTATTTTCCATCATGCTGATTTTTTTATTATGTAATGTTAAATATGTAAATTTAGTAACTTGATGTTTGTAAGATTTACTCTTCCTATTTTTAACTCAATCAGCCATATACCCTCTGGTCCGAGCTTATCTGAACTGACTCACAAAACCTTCCTTGCACATGGTGGCAGGTGGGACCACTTGCCTGGGGTCAGCAATATCTCACCTACCCTAGATAAACATTGCCGTGGTGTAACTCATGTGCACATTTGATTTCATTTCAATTTAGTCCATTTGTGTGCGCTGATCACAAACTTCTCACACTGCACATCTGTTGTGCATTCCCATAGTATAATAGCACACTAAATGGCCTGTAAATTCTTGTAATTATTTATCTTTTGTTGTATACCATCAATTTGCTACCATGGGTGCTTTCCATTTCCGTGGAATCCCGTGGTTCAATCACAAAAAACTTAGGATTGCTACGAGGGCTTGCATCAAAAAATCAACAGTGTCGAATCATGGTAACACACTAAATAAAAGTAACTTATTTAGTTTATTTATTTAATCTTTCTTTATGGAGGAAAACAGCTTCATTGTCAAGCCGCTTTTCCCAGCAGCCCTCACATACTAGATAGCAGTTGTTACATATATACAATAATTATAAAACCTAACATATCATACAGATCAAACAAATACATGTTAGTCACTAACAATAAATATATTTGGTACACAAAATTACATTTGATGAATCTTTGAGCGCCTGATTGCCTCAGTTGTCATTTTTTCCATACTCAGTTTCTGATTGTTGAGGATGTCAAGTTGTTCCAGGTCATATGTTCCCTGACTGATAATGTGCGCATCCTGAATTAGATTTAAATTTGGTCTAAAACCAATTGTTAGTAGTGGTGATTTCTTGTGCGATGTGAATGATTATCATGAACAAAATCAAACTGAAGTAGATAATATGATGGACTAAGATTTCTTAAACATTTAAACAACCAGAAGGAAAGGTGATTATGCCATGTTTTATCAAGTTGTGACCCACTGGAGCTTGTCCCATCAAGTTCATTATTGGTGTTCTAAAATCAGCTGAAAGTATTATCTTAGCTAAATTAGTTGAGAACCTGTAATTTGTTTTGAAATTCATCTGATAATTGACCAACTTCTTTGCCTTACCATATCACAGTTGAGTTATAACAAGATTGGTTGCATAACATTACAGATCATGAATGGCAGAAAATATTTCATTCTTTTGATAACCAGTTCTCTTATACCACATGTTTACACCATAATCACCTGATCTACACAGACATATTGCATCTAATTTTACACCCACCGTCTTTGAACTCATCTACCTAATCAATTGTTATTATTATATTTTAAATTTACTATTGATTTTCAATACCTTTTTAGTACCAAATATCATAAACTTAGTTTTATCACATTTAAGTAAGTTTGTGAGCTTTGACCCAATCGGCTACATTGCTCAAGCAGATTCTAATTGAAATGGAGATCAGACACATTTTTAGCTTTACACAATTAGTGAATAATCATCCTGCATACATGCAGTCTTCCATTTCTACAGCATATGAACCATTTAACAAAAATTATAAAATCTGGCCCTAATATAGAACCCTGAGGAATTCCTATATTAACCCCCAGGTGGAAGTTTGATAAACGTTTAATTTATATTCACAGTTTGAAGTTGTTGCCCAATATGATTGAAACCAAAAGCTCACTATTATCATACCCATAATGTTTAAGTTTTTTATAAGAATTTCATATTCACTGGAGTCAAAAACGCTTTCTTAATCAAAAATTACACTCTGTAGCATACCCATTATCCATCATTTTTTAAATATAAACCTGAACATCATTTTAAAGTTGTGGAAGTTGACTGGTTAGAACGGAAACCAGATTGAGCATTTGATATAACCTGCATTATTTAAATAAGCTATAATGATCATGCCCGGCCCCTTCAATAGTTTGAAACTATTGGACAAAACGGAGATGGTGCCTATAATTACCTACAATCTGTTTTTGGTCCACCTGACTTAAAGGGATTAGCAGGCGCTATTGCGAGAGAATCTAAAAATGGGGAAAGCATCTTTTTTATAACTTCTTCAGGATCGTGTGTAACAGATTCCTTATAACTTCTTTAATGTAGAAACAAACCCCCAAAGTGAAAAAAAAAAAAATAAGTATTTGGGATTTGTCATTCCCTTGTTTTTTCCTCCTGCAAATAAACATACAGTGAGGACTTCTTAAAATCTACAATAAACAGCTGATGTGGTTTACTCACGAAGCACAGAATATAAACCAAGACAATAATGTTTGTGTATTGAGTCCAAACTGTATTGATCATTGTGTACAATATCACCTTAAAATATGAGATATTCACCGAGAAAGCTTTTTTTTATCTTAAGAAGTCGAAATTTTGATACGCACTATGAAAGTAAAGAATAAGATAAAACTACTGCCTTGTTTTTTAATTACACCGATTTCACCAACAACTTAGTTATGTGTGCATATCCATGCCAGTAACAAAATACAAATATGATTTTTTATGTTTTTTGTTTCTTATGTTTCGTTCGGATTAGCAAATCGCTGCTAATCCCTTTTAAATATGGTGTTACTTGGCTTGTTTCCATTCATCAGTAAAAGGAGATCCACCAAGACAGGTACATATACTGAGCAAGGCATTTTTGAAGATAAGGGCCCCTGCCAATTTCACATCCTAACGATTGAATTCATCTAATCTGTTGACTTACTTATTTTGCATGTTACATTTTGATCAAAAACAAATTCAGCTGCTATGTACTAATTTAAACTTATTGCATGGAATTTAGGGCATTGAATTAGAGCACACACTATTACAAGGGCACTTTAACATTATTATGTTTATTAAATTTACTACCAAGGTTCATTGCCAAAGAAGTAAAGTACTTTATTGAACTCATTTAGCCATTCTTTACTATCACTTGAGCATTTTATATTTTTATAGAATTGAAAGTTGGTACACATAGAATTTTGTTTAGGTACCATTTTCTTATTGTTTCCATGTTTTTCGCTCATGCATATTGGTTATTATAGCCTCATTGCAATATTTTATCTTTTTTAGGTATACTCATATTGTTTACTTTAATTCCAGTGATTTTGGCTTGATTCCAATCCTCTGCTTATTAGTTTTTGGTGTTTGGCCTTGTGCAAATAATAGTCCCCTATCTTTCCATCCAATCTTAAAAAATCACCATTGATCCACTCAGGTAACAACTTATTCTTTTTTTCTTGCATGGTTGTTGCATGCTCAGTGAATAAAGTATTTGCCATTTGTGAAGTGCATCATTTACATTATCATAGTATAGCATATTTACCCCAAGTCATTTGCTTAATTATTAATAAATTCTAATTCATTGAAGTTTTTAAAACATCTAGCCCTTTTCATTCTTGGTGGGAAGTTTAAGTTGCTTACATTTTCTTACAACATAGTTAAGGAGTGGTCCTTAGTCACACAGACTATGCACCAGATGAATAACATATTCTGGCTTAGACACAAATATTAAATCAAGTTTAGTTTTTCTGTTTTCTGTTATTCTTGTGATAATCAGTAATATTTGTTTCATGGTGAGAATTGTTTGCTAAATTTGTCACTTTCCTTAAATAGCAAGTTTTTGAATTCTAAGTTGAAATCGCCTAAAATATAATACAATCATCCTAGAAGTTATTACATTTTAGAAACATATTATCAATTCTATCTAGAAGTCAACAGTACAGTCCTGGTGGGCGATAGACACTACCAATAAGGATAGGCTTGGTTTTGGGCAAGTTAATGTCAATGAAAATAGCTCCATGTCTGTATTCATTAGATAATTTTACCATTTTGGCTATCAAGCTATATATACTGTAAATCATCATATTCAATTCTGTGTTATCGAACACATCACTAGTAACCCATGTTTCGATTTAATACATAATATAATCAATATCATTATCATGCAAGAAAGATTAACGTAGTCAATCTTGTGAATAATGCCCTTGGGATGTTTAGATGAGCTATTTTTCAACCCTTTGTGTATTGTACACTTAAAATGCAATAAAGCCATCCACTGAATGGAAGTTTCATTATTAGGATCTTTTGAACCATTTCTGCAGTACCAATTAATTCTTGTTCAACATCTGAAATTCAACACCTTTACATGAAAATCAAGAGTACAATGTGTACAAGATACATAAATGTCATTCTTTTAATTTTAGTTACCACTTACCACAAAAGTTATTGCAAGTTCTGTTGCTACATATATTGACATTTTTTTTTAAGTGTTCAAGATTGTCATAGACTTTAAAAAAGAAATCAAAGTTCATTGGCAAGGCTTTGATCCCAGATCCATTCAAATGAAGTCTGTTAGCATCAGAGCGAGAATATGTTTAATACCAATATTTGAATTCTGATAAATGTCCATGGAGTACAAATATTAACAATCTTAACCAAAATGATACGCTTGCTACCTGGAATGCAGGTCTATCAAGGCAAAAAAAATCTGGTGCATTGTGTGAATGTCACACTCATCATCATCATCGTTGGATATCTTTGCCATCACCGAATCATGGCTGACTGGAGATGCAGAGATGAGTAGCCATGGGGGGGGGGTGGTGCCGATATCCAGAATACTCCTAATTTCAGCTTCATCATTCCTCACCGCTATAGAAGAGGCGGAGGTACAGCTATTCTCGGTAGGGATGGTCTCCATGTAAGGATAACGAGACCTGCGAGTTAACTCATGGAATATATGAATGTCCACAATATCATCACCTTCCTAACCTCCTTCCAACTTATTCTAATCTACAAACCAGTCTGACAGAAAAATAAATTCACCTCATCAATGTTTGTAGATGAATTTCCTCTCTTCTTGGCTACTGTTTGACAGTGGGTTTGGTATGTGGTCCATTTTCTGGGTTGCGGTCGCTAACTGGGGAGACTTAATTACATTTGACGTGCTGAGACCGTGAAGGCTCAAGGCTTCCTCAATTATTCTAGATCTGCATTGACTTTAACAACTATTTGTTGGCCCAACTCACATCGTAACCACACTCTTTATCTCCTAATAACTTAGAAGCAAGACAATTTGTGAGCATATTTTCAACTCTAGTTCCCTTGCCGTCTGACCACTACGCGGTCAAGTGCTTCATCAAAATCGACCGACCTGAACCGTGCATAAACCATGCTAGCGCGGAAATTCGCACACAAAAGAACATCTTTCGCCGAGTATACGATCTGGACTCTTTGTTGCCTTCAGATTGCTGAGGGTGATTCTCTATTTAATGAATATAATAACTCTATCTAAGACAACTTGATGAACACGCTCCCAATCGTAAATCGTCTGTAGTTCGGCGTCCTCATGCACCTTGGTACACAGGTGTTCGGTGTGCGTGCTGAGAAGGAGGAACGGCGTCGGGCTGTAGCGCAGAGTTTCACAGACTGGCTCACATGGTCGTGGCGTAGCCCTTTTTTTTCAGGGGGGGCAAGGTGGGGGGGGCACATACTTTTCAGGGGCAAGCTATATTAAAATTTTGTTTGTCAGTACATGGCCTATGTAACATCATATATATTTTCAGTGGGGGCAAGAGGGGGGGGCAATATTCCCACAGGGGGGGTAACAGCTGCCCGCCCCTGTCCCCCCCTGGCTACGCCACTGCTCACAGTATGCAAAGAGGGCTTGAGCATGATCAGTTCCTGCTGGTATCACTGTGAGCTGGCGATCTTGTTATGCTCGTGTGTGTCCTTCTTTCTTGTACTAAGTGAAGGTTGTCGTGGTAGCAGAGGGACACATTGCGGTATTATATATATTACTTATCAGTTAACAAGTCCCATGTCTGGCGTTCTCTCTGTTTCTCTTGTGACCACTGGTCGCACTCGGGTGCTGTTGTTCTTATTTTTTCCTTGTGTTCTTGTGGGTTGCGTAATGAACTGGTCTGTGCTGGGCCCAACTTGTGTCTAGCTCTTGGTTCTGCTTGTGACCTGGTCTCCTCCTGTTTGTCAGTTCTTTCCAAACTGAGTTGCTGTTTTGGGCTGTATTTTGTTCTTGTCTATTCTATTATTGTTTATTTGTCTACAAGAAGAGCAAGATCTGCGTGACATCCAGAATACGGAGTTGTTGTGTTGTTTCGGGGGTCCGGGTAGGTCGATTGGTCCGTTGATCTAACAGAGTCATGCCAATGCACCTTCAGCTACTTTTCTACAGTGTCTGAGAGGAGTCTTAACCATCAATCCGCATCGACAAGGCCTGCACCTAGACCCTTTTACCATCTGGTCTCTTAAAACTATGTCCTAGATGGTCTGTTACCAGTCATAACAAGGACTGCCAACTTTTCTTTGTCTTCGGCGGATTTCCCCAAGCTCTCAACCATCTGTCATCCCGCTGCTTAAGAAATCTGGCTTGGACCCACATCCTCTCAATTATCGCCCTATATCTAATCTGCCATTTCTCGGAAAGGTTGATTGAAAGAGTAACAGTGAATCAGTTGCAGACCTATTTCATCGATAATAATCTCCATGCTCCGATGCATTCGGCATACCGGCAAAATCACAGTACTTAGACTGCTCTGTTACGGGTTCAGAATGACATCTTGACTTCTCTTGACAAACAAAACGAGGCTGTACTAGTGTTACTGTACTTCAGCGCCACCTTCGACACCATATACCACAAACAGCTCCTAACCCGTCTACATGAAACGGATGGATTACTGGAAAAGCATTAAGGTGGTTCCCATGTTTAAACCTAGATGGCCAACTCAATCTATATCAGTCAGAAGTGCTTCCTGTGGCGGTAGATTGTGGAGTCCCACAGGGCTCGGTTACTGGCCACTTTACTTCATCTTGTTCAGTGCCCCACGACAGATATCATCACTGCCCACGGTATTCATTTTGTTTGTTTACGCTGATGACACCAGCTCTACCTGACTTTCCACCCTCGGAGTCGTGAACATCCATAAGAAAGATTAAAACATGCATTGCAGACATCAGTCCTGGTTAAAATCAACAATGCTGAATAAATGACAGAAGACGGAGATGTTGTACTTCGCTCTCATTTTATCAGTCGGCTTGCACTCGCTTCACCCAACAGATCATTGGCAATTCTGTTTATACCATCCGTCAGCTGAAGCACGGAAACCTTGTGTCTCTTCTTAAACTCATCACTAAGAATGATCAATCATGTTAACAAGCTTATGCAAAGTCTGCTTGGCTCCTCAATAAGGAAATGGGGCAGTTTTCGACAGTACCTTGATGAAAAATCTACCATCAGATTGTCCACGCTTTGTTACATCTAGGCGATTCTCTGCAATTTCCTTGCTTTTATGGCCGTCCAGAAAGAGAATTGACTAAAGTTCAGCGAGTTCAAAATTGCAGCTGCCGCGTCTTGTGCTTTAAAATCCGTCGACGAGACCATAGTCACACAAAAACACAGCTCCTACCAAGACATTGGCTTCCAATTAAACAAGGCAGTGTTTTAATGATTCTACTTCTTCACCTATAAGGTCATCCATGGCATGTCACCTTCCTATATCTCTGAGCTCGTCCAGCTGTATTCACCACCAAGACACCTTGAGATCATCTTCTTGTCCCAGCTTAGTAAATCATCCAACTCAACAACAAATGTCTTGTGATAGATCTTTGCTTACGCAGCAGCACATTTGTGAAATAACTCCCTGATATATCCGCTTAGCTCATTCAGCAACTATTTCAAGTCACGTCTGAAGACATTCCTTTTCACACACCATTTTGGCTCCTGATACTATCCTGTTTCGATGCAGTCCATCACTATTATAATTCTGTGATTTGTTTTCCTTTCTTTTTCTTATTCTTATTTTAAAAAAAATCATTGCTACTTTTATGATAGTTGTTTTCATCAGTTAGGTTGGGTTAGAGGCATCTGAACCCAGGAAAGATCAAGACTTACCGATGTCGCTGTGGGGTCATACACACAGATCGCTCACAGCTGACTATCAAGGTGTATCCCCATATGTCTTAGTATGGGGAGGCAATGGGTTTGTCTTTCTCTTCTGTTGGCCCAATATATAATGTGTTGAAATTTCTACTTAATTTGAAGTTTATTATGAAATTGTTTAGAATTGATTGTATATCATTGTTTTTTTAACATTAGAATTTTTATCTATTTTTGTATTTGTCGTATTGATATTTTGTATATTGCCGCCTTTCTTGATTAAGTCGCCTAGAGGGCCTCTGCGGCATTATGCGCTATCTCAAATTGTTATTATTATTATTAAAGCCAAAACACACCTAAGAAGACATTTTGGTGTAACATTATTCCCCAAACTATAAAATGCTGCATGTACCGAGATTTCCAAAGGCTGACATTTTATTGACATAAACCTATATTTCTTAATATCTAGCCTATGAAGATGATTTGTGGGTTCAATCAAAGATTTCCCCCGGGTCAAGGATTTCATAAACTATTTTCAAACTGTCAGATGCATATTAATGTCAGTTTTCATATGTCACTATTTACCAAGATGGTCAAAGATTAAAGACAAAATCGTTTATACCTCATGCTATTTTAGAAAAAAAAAGGCACATTGGATACTATTTTGGTGACAACGTGGATGTTTTTAGGTCAAGATTTTAACTCCCAAAAAAAACCCAAAAATATTCTAAACTGTAGATGATCGTGAGTCATGTTTTATCCATGGACTCCAATGTGACACCCAAAATAAGACCCCTGACTACCTATATGTATTCACCCAAACATATGGAATTGCATGGGAATTTGATATTTAGACTGTATTAATTTAATAGAAACATTTTTGTTTTGTTTTCAGTATGTCACGAGAAAATGGCCCCGAATTTCGAACAATTAAATGGTTAAGGTCATGTGCATACCTGTCACCCCATTACTTGTCGTCTGGGCACACAGCGCCGGCCCATTGTTGAATACACGGTCAGAAAGTTAATTTGAGCCACCGCGACCGTGGTAAATCTTCACTGCGCGAGGGAGTTCAAACAACATCATAATCGGCTGAGCTGGGAAACTGCAACGTGTTTACATATTCGGCGGGTCAGATAGCGTGATTCGGATTTTTTACATTGTACACCTGGAGATTTCGCAACATACTTGGAACTATCGTAACGATTACGCCCCCCCAAAATTTCTAACTAAATTGTCTAGTTATAATATAGGTTGATTTAAAAAAAGACCGAAAAAAAAAACGTGAAAAAATACGATCCAGACAAGCATTTTTCTTACCTATTCAGCTGGCTCAGTTATCGATTGCTGCTGTCAAGTCTTGCCACACTCCAGGCACTCAAAAAACTAGTGAGCGGTAGAGGTCTTTTTTTTGAGGAACCGGTTCTAACATTAGATCGACCCACCTGATTCGTGATTTCGCGATATCAATGGTACCGCGAAACCGTTTTTGTTATGCCTTGTTCATAAGGGGGGGAAGCCAATCGCTGGCCTTTTAACACAGCGCGTAGCGTTGGCTGATGGGGAGTCCCATGACGTAGCAAATGTCTAAGAATAGCCGGACAATTAGCGTTTGCGATATACGGAATCGGCGGGCGCGGTCCGAGCAGTACAGATGCTATGGGAGCGTAAGTGGAGTGCTAGTGCTAGTGGTAGTTCAATGTTTTGGGGTTGTTAGTGTGATTAGGGGCCATAAAGCGAGGGTTAAGAAGTTCTAAGGAGGAGTTAATGATGAGTCTGTGTTGGTATTAAATTATCAAGCATCTGGGTTTAATATATTCTATCACTTTGCCACGGTAAGTCTGACATTGCAGTAATAAACACTCTGGGGTACTTTGACGTAAAATATTGGACTATCTTGCAAAAAGTGACAAATGCAAAACAATCACTTTATATCATCCGACAGTTTAAGAAAGAATAGTTTATTGAAACTCCTTTGACCAGAAAACACTCTTTTTGACACCAAAATTCACCTTAGGTTATATAATAAGAAATATACGGTTTCTTTGGCGAGATGTCGGCCATCTTTTAAAAACTTAGCCGTGTGTATATAAAATTCCAGGACGCAGACTTTGGCAATTTATATTGAACCTCTGGACCCAGACAACATAATTCCAACCTTAGTCACCATGGTACTGCTATTACCTTTGAAAAATGACGGCCCATTTTGGAAATGTTGGTTTATGTAAATTGCCAACCACTTTTTTGTCATCACGTATTTTAATGAAAATAACACAACCTGATGATCAATTTTAGACTATGATGCAAATGTTATTATACCTGACTGGTTGGTAGAATCTAAGGTCCTTTTTCAATGATGATGCAGCACTATTAGGTACTGATTCAACCGTTCAATTGCTGACCTTTAGGCATTGTGCTAAAATACATTCTAGTTAAACATTATTTATTTGAGTATTCTAGAACAATACATATTTCAAAGACTAGAGAGGCGCTTTCAATATGGCACCAATATAAAAAAATGTTGATAGTGTCCATGTATATAAATGCGGAAAAGAAGAGTGAAATGAATACAATCACAACCTATAAGCATGTGCAAGTGACACAACACGCAGCCAACCTCTTGTAAACACCAGGCAAAATGCCGGACTTTGAGGTTATACCGGTAGAACGCGGACATTTTTATTTTCCTCTCCAACGGGGACATTAAATAGTTAGGCATAGTTTGGCCATAGCGGTCGCTATTTAGAAAGTAATAATCCGAGTGACATCAACCATGCACACGTGCACTCCAACTTGACACACCAAACCGGAATGTATCATCAACGCGGACATCAAAGATGTGGAAGAATATTGAACAGTGCATTAATCAGTCCGACCCGTAACAGCAACCACAATAATTAACCGTGGACGTCCCCGTTTCCTGTGTGTCCGCGGTTAGAAGGTGGTTCCTCATATGTGTGTCCCCGGTTTGCAGGTGGTGCTTACAACAACACCCACACACACACACACACACACACACACATAGCAACAACAAAATTTTACACAGCAAAAATAAAATTCCCCCCAAATATCACAAAGAAGGAAGAAGCGAGGAACCCACAGACAAGCGGTGCGCATTTCTGGCCTATAATGGTGGATGGCACCGTTTGACACCCACACGTTGAAACTAGGTAAAGGGGAATTCGGAAAGATAAAGATCCTATTAGCGCCCTCCCAAATGTTCAACTAACTCTCGCCGTGCTGGGAAACTGTGTATAATTATAACACATTACGTCAAGAGACATTGAGACAGTTTGCAAAATAATTTGCAGGGTCATTTGGAAAAAACCAAGCTAAAAAAAACACCCAAAAAACAAAGGGGACTATTGCTTGTGTGGGACGAATTTCAATGATTTAGCTGTGATGAATTTGATATGCTAAGGAAAATAACTAATTTGAAATGTTTGAACCCAAAAAATCCAAAATTGACAAAAATTAGGCGTGTGTCGATGTGCACTCGACATCCGCAAGGGGAGAGAGTTGTTTGTAAAGGAAATCAGCTGAGTTGGCTTGCCGGTGACGAGTGAGCGCTGTTTTTCCGAACGACTTTCTGTTGGCCCCGACCACAGTCTGCAAAAATTAGCAATTTCAATTTCCCACGTCATCCAGAACAAATTGTTCTTCAAAGCAGAAAAGTCAAGATAAAGGCTTAGGTTTTTTTTTATTTTAAGATTATAAATCGTACCTTCTGATATATTTTTCAAGTCAAAATTGAATTCCTTACTTTTTGCAAACCAATTTTGGAAGAAGAAAATCAATTTCAATGTTTGAATTCCCTATACCAACACACTGTTTAAAGGTTATTTTCAACGCTCTCTGGCTACCATATCGGGTGCCCACGGAGTTCCAAATTCACAACAGAATTTATCGGGTCGTGTACAATAAAAATAGGTAAACAAACGTTTTAGGTTGTTTTTAGCCCCAATTCCCTCTCAGCTGACCTACAAGATCAGTTCCGACTAGTAAAATATTTTTTTTTTTCTTTTCACAAATGAACTAAAAACAACTCCTCAAATGAGTTTTTTTTTTTTTTTTTTTACTTTTGGTAATAACCCACTATGTCAGTAAGAAATATATGGATTAATTCTGTAAAAAAAAACATTAACAAAACATAAGCACACCACATCACCGCACAAACATGTACAAGACATGAACACCAGATAATACAGTAATTATATATGTTATATAAGATCACAATCAAACGTATACTCTATTTTTAATGTTTTTACAGATTCCAGAAAGCATTCGCACAAAAACAAACACAACACACACACACACAACACATACACCACGAAAAACTAGGAGTTTCTTTTACGGGAATAAACTGCAATATCATATATTGCAGTTTATTACGTAAAAGGAAACTTTTTTTACTGTGTTCTACTCTTTTACTTTATTTACCCCCTTATTCCCCACTTAAAGCCCTGCCCACTTTACGGGCTATCGGTCTGCGACGCAAGATCGTTAGATAAGAAAAAAATTAGTTAAACAGTAAACAAACAATTCACACAGTGGCACAACACTATTGTCAGTAAGAATACTGGATTAAGTTCGTAAAAAAAACATTAAAACAACCTACAGCACACACACTCAAGCACACACATGTACAAGGACAGAACACCAGATAATAACAGTAATTATTATAGTGTTATATATATCACAATCAAGTGATACTATATTTTTAATGTTTTTTTACAGATATCCAGAAAGCATTTCGCCACAAAAAAAAAACACACAACACACACACACACACACATCACAAATACACATAGTGTTTGCTAAAACAAAGGCATGCCTTTGTTGCAGAATAAGCCTGAAAGAGTGCACAGGCGGTTTTTAAAAGCACACAATTAACTATAATATATGCGAATTTAGGATATTTGGGGACATTCTGTGCATTTTTTCAACTGTCGAATGGGTAACCTGTTCACAGTTTAAAGCTCTGAAGGGCCTATCTTGTACAAGTTTTGTCCCATAAAGATACACTTATTGTTTCTCAGTCTCTAAGTATGCACCTTTCTAAAATCCCAGGAAACACTGTTGCTGTTAGTTTCAACAATGATTATTTGAAAGCGCTTTAACATACAAGGTTCAAAATAGAGGTAAAGAGGGCGTACCTGTGTACACAGAAGAAGAGGGGTGCCATTCTTTCTTTAAAGCTATGCAAGTAGTAAGTTTAAAACAATGGCAAAATTTTGATCCCCATTGAAAATTTAAATAAATAATCAAAACCAAGAGAATAACAGTATTTTAGTAGGATATCCAGTCATAACTTATAGGTTTACTGATTCTTGGTTCTTCTTTTGCTATAGAACTTATATCCCTAACGTCTCTAACGCATTTTCAAAGTTTCATGAAATCCACAGAGCAGACCCTGCCTTGCCCATAGATTAAACCACGAAAATACCGCGTTATTACCTCCATTTTTGCCGTAATCGTCAGGTTGGTAGTCATTTCCCGGAAAGGACGTTACAGATATATTATTTAAAGGGTTAAAGGGACTCATTAATTTCTTTAACAACAGCAGATGATTTTGTCTTGTAATTGAATAGAACAAAAAAAGACCCATATTCCATATTTGAGAATACTAATTACGCGATAGTTGGATGGGTACTGCACCTGATATAGATAGGTTCGCACACGAGGTACGGTGGCAACCTCAATTACAACAGAAGAAGAAAAGCGACCAAAGGTCATTTTCCTGATTTTTGAATAAATGGGTAAAACATATAGAGGAATTTGACAAGAAAACTCACTTTTGGTGAACAGGGTGCGCAAAAGTTAAAAAAGACCATGGGGGGGGGGGGGGGTTCTTACTTTTACAAAAGGTTCCACTTTCTTGGTTCTGCACCCATCCTGTGCACTGAGTGAAAATTTCACTCCCAAAAAGAGTATGAAACTCTTGTAAAACCTTCCAAAATAAGGGGGTTTCTTAAAGAGGGAATTCCACTCCAAAAGAGTGAAAATCCACCCCAAAAAGAGTGGAGTCCACTCCATTTTTCGTGCTGTGTATTAATCGTTTAAACTCATCCAACGGAGTTGCCTTCATTGATATAACTCCTCAAATGAATGGATTTTTGTAACTTCCTTTATAGTAAAAAACACTCATATTGGAGTGGTTTTACAATTTACAAGGGTTTCACTCTTTGTTGGAGAGTTGAAATTTTACTCGGTTGCGGCCTTGGCTATAGCCATTAAACACTCGTCTTACATGTTGAGGGGAAGTACCACCGGGCACCAAACAGAATTTTCCGTAGTTTGCAAATGCTAAATTTCCCAATTTTTTTCAAAAGCTTACGGTATTTGTTGGGACATTCTTTCGGACCTGTCTTTTAGCGCAAAAAAAAATTGTGAAGTGGTCGCCTTCATTGGGGTTAGAGTTTGCTATCAAAGTCGATGGCTAAAGGGGGTTGCAAGCCAATAGGTATATATTCATCCCAGGTATTATTTATACAGTAATTCTGCGAGGTTACCACTTCCGTATCCACCAACCCACAAAGCTTTCATTGGAGCGCTAAATGCTAAAACAATCCATCAAAGCTTCCAAGGTAATTGTGTGGACACCTCTTCCGTCAATTTTAACCCGAAAAAAAATGTGAAGGACCCGCCTTCAAATTCACATGGCTGAAGGGGGAGGTCGCCAGCTATATATTATATTAAGCTGGTCAAGAAAAAAAGTTTCGCGCGCATTTTATTTGTAATTAGTTCTTTTAGCGAATTTTGTTTTTTTTAGGTTTTGCTCACTTGAAACATTATTGAAAAAAAAAAAAAAATAAGAAAAAAAAATGAACACAGGCCCGCAAAGTGGCCACAAAATTGGAAAAAGTGAGTTAACAAATGCAAATAACAATTGTTTAAAAAAAAAACATGCACCATTCGCATTAATAGCATTAAAAAAAAACCCATTTCGGCGATTTCGCATTTGCATTTCACATTTCTCCGAGATAATAAATTGTTTTTTGCCTAATACGGTACGAAACATCTGTATACATTAAACTTGTGGTTGTCTCATTTAGAGCCAAAACTTTATATTTCGGTGCCAAATTGGATTTTCACCTATTGTGATCTCTATGGAAAATAACATTTTTTGCTGGTCCACGCAATTTATGACGTCATTGTGACATCCTACTGGTTAATGGTGGTACTTATTTTTTGTATCAATTGTATTTGGCACTATGTATTTCAATAAGTATATAAACCTGTAGCAATCATCACAAACATTAATTAAAAACATAAAATAAGCATTAATTGTTGTCATGCACTAAAGGTTAATACCAGATATACACAAAAATGGCCGCCATTTTGATGGACGTCATCTTGAACATGTTCCCCCTGAGGAATTTGGGGCAATTTTATATCTGCGAGATAGTTTAGGACCACCAGTTTCTAAAAATATCAAAATTAGCTTGGAGTTCGATAGTTGCACTTACCCCAAAAGCGGCTAACCTGCAGGCCTATAAGGGTGTGCCTGTGAGGTGGTTTAAGCAACAAGAGCAAATGGAAACGTGCATAATAGATCATCTGGATTTTCAACAATGCATTGTGGACTAGCGTAGCGGGTAGCTTACATGGTTGGCCGCGCCCATTGTCCCGTTTGGCCAGTTGTAATTAAGGTGGATATGAGCGTAACATGGAATTCCGAATGACACCCTAAACCACGTATTTCCACGGACTAAAAACATACCTTAAACAAGCATTTTTTGTCTGTTTTTTGCTACCATTAAACAAGTGCTTTTGTCAGTTTTTGCTACCTGAAACACAGTAAGCAATTGCATTGTGTTGATAATATACCCTTTTATCCTGGCTTATACTCAGTTACTTCCAAAATTACAATATTTTTGATGATTTTGATCTCGTGTACATCATATTTTCAGGGTTAGGAAAAAAACATACCCTTTTTTCCATATTTTGCTGTTTTTGACACCCTAATCAATGTAGCGCGTACATAGCCCTGTTGAAAAGCACCTTTTTTACGCGTTTTTGTCACGCATCATATACACATTGATACACATGCCCCCCCCCCGAGGGCACATTGTTAGTGTTAGGTGGTTTAATATGGTTGTATCTAGACAGATTGGAGGAGAGCGATTCACATCTGGCTAGACCAACTTGTCAGGTATTTTTTTTCAGGTGCTATTACTGGTAGGCGGGTATTTTATTTTTGTCTACAGTCATAACAATGGGTAATTGATGGATGTTTGGAGCAGTCCTGATAGGCCTTCGCTTCGATAATCGCAATTTAGGGGGAGGAGGATGAACACCAGAGATGAGCATGGGAATACATTGTAGTAGATCAGAATTTTGATGCTGTTTTAGTATAGAAATACATGGTCACGGTATATTTTTTGTTTGAGTTGGGTCATGAGCTCGTAAAAGTCGATGACAACACTGGGTTCTTTAGTATGAGGTGTATGGTAAATATCGTATATTTGACGTGCATACTGTTATTGCTGTTAAAAGCTTGGTGCGTTCTATGCAAGACGAGTGGGTTGTATAAACCTTGAAACATACAACATAAATGAGCCTGCTTATTAGAAAATAATGTAAAAGCAGTGTAGGCCCACACGGGTTTCATTTTAAAGCGTAATGTGTCAAAAAGAGGCTTAATTCATAATTGTATTACCTAAGGCATTGAGTTTGAGATGGGCTTCAAAACGTGAGACGCGTTTCCTCCCCATTTTCGGGACTCAGCAGTCTTAGAGGCATGAAAACCAGGGGAAAAAGTCTATGTTGTTTACCCCTTTGACAAACTTTCGGAGAGCTATGACCCTTAGCTGCGTTGTAGACTCGTAGAATGCCCACCGTGCTGTTCGGCTGGTTAGCGCCGTGGTTTCCCGCTGTCCCGCTCGGAGAGGGTGCGCGTGTGTCGCCCGTATCGGGCTTCGTGGAGCGCAGTTTTTGACTATGATCTTGATATTTCTTTCTCTCTGAAAGCATGATTGGTTCTTGGGAAATATTTTTGACAGTTTGCTATCGCCTCTGATTGGTCCCAATGTTTGGTTAGGGCAGTTTGAGGTCGGCTGGTCTGTAGTGAGGAACGAAATTTGTAACTAGAGTAACCGGATTTTGGTTTGATCGTTCTGGTCTTTGAACATTAGACACATAGTCATTTCTTTCGGAATGTTGATACTGCTTGTATTGGCTACCTTATCGGCGCTGTACCCTCTATCTTTCAGTTTTTCGCCAAAAGGAATTCTCTTTGCGATGAAGTCTGTTTCAGAGGTACTGAGTCGGGTATATCGGATGCATTCGCCTTTTAAGAACCTGAAAACACGGGTGCGTGACTTGATTTTGGATCAAGGTATTGTTGTGTATCAAATGCCTTGTGTGAACTCGTGGTCCAAGCGCTGGCTTGCCGCGAATCGCGGACCTTGAAAATTTCTAAGTACACGAATGTGACTTTTTTTTTTTTTTTTTTTTTTTTATTTTTTAGGTTTGAGAAAGATCGTGCGTGAATTTTAGATTCGGTTGGGCGGTGTTCATGCGCTCAAATAGCGCTTGGAATGCCGCCTCGTCATTCTTGTACGCAATGAGATATCGTCCTGTATTGAAAAAAGATATGTCAATAGTTTGGATCGTTATGAATTCTTTGTTATATGCGTGTAGCCAGTAGCACCGATTTAGCAACTGCTCTGAGAGCCCATAGGTTACACTGAGGACCTGTAAATAAGTAGTACTCTACGTCTTTTGAATTCAAAGCAATTCTCTTCGAAAAATTAGCTATAGGATTCTCGCAAGTACTGCGGTATAGTTTTTTGATTGGTAGCGTAATTAGAAATTAGTACGCGCGGCATACGGCGTCCGATCGATTATTGATGGGCGGGTTGTGAACAGGGCCTAAAGTCGCACGTGAGAGAAATGCATTATGGGTAGCACTAGTTTGTCGAGTATTGAATTAGGTGTGTTGTGGAATCTTTGACGCGGTCGACTGCCCCCCTTTGGAGATCGGTACAAGGAAATGATCAACACATTCACTCAGAGGTTGAGTAGCGCTCGAACACCTGAGCAGATTGGTCTCGGAGCGAAGAGACCATTATCCGGCTTGGGCCTTGTGTACTTGGCAAGAAATACATGCATGGTATCTTGATTTCCCTGTGGACGGATCGGGGTACCGAGAGTGTGCTTGTCTATTCGATCATGCGAGAACTTTATCCTAGAGTGCAATGAAGTCGATAGTGGGGGGTCATCATATGCAAGTTCTCGTTTGATACACCTTGTAGGTGTATGAGACCGACTTGCCTATACTGCTTTACAGGTATTTTTGGTCTCTTTAGAACTTTGAGTGATGCGCTAAGTTGGGCATGTTGTTGGCTAGTTTTGCATTTTGACTTTGGATAGCTCGTATGAGTTTCAGAGAGATATTTTCAGGTTGGTTACCGATGTCCTTTGGGAGTCCATTTGATGGCAAGCGGAATGGGTGACATTCGTTTGCTGCCTTTTGCTGTCATTAGGTATTTGATCTTATTCCACGGAGGTACTCTGGTGTCTTCCATTAGGTCGGACGGCGGCGTTTTGGGTGCAATGAATGATAGACCTTTAGTAAACGCCAGTGTTTGCCGCATGGATAGTTCTTGATCTGAAGATTTTTTATAAATTACGGCATTTACTAACCTTTCGCGTATTTTGTAGTGTTTTGCTTTTTGCAATTTGATTCCTGCTCTTGTGGATATTGCTATGAGTGCCAAATGATGCCGTGACGAGGCCGGCGCTTTCGGGGACATAGCGAGAGGACTGGGTGCTCGTGAGCGTATATGGAGTGTGTTGTGTGTGCAGGGGGGGGGGGGAGTTCACCGCTCTGTGGTGGGCTATGCTATTATGGCGCTCGGGCGCGGAAAGTTTTGTGGCTCTGAAAAAGAGCGTATTCAAATCCCCAAAAAAAAAACGGGGCCGGTAGGCACCCAGCGGGGAGAGCAGTGTTGACCCGTTGGGAAGTTGAATTTGTTTGAAACGATATATGTTGGGCTTTGTACTCGGGGTGGAGAGAGGGGGCCCATTAGGCCACTAGCCTCTTACCTTATTTTGTACGCACGCACTATTTTATGTTCGTTATTCACTTGTGGGGGTAACGTGGGCGTGTTGAAGTAAAATTAGACAGATATATTGGGCTCTGTACTCGGGGTGGAGAGAGAGGGGTGCCAATTAGGCCACTAACCCTCTTACCATATTTCACGTACTGAAGCACTATTTAATGTTCGTTATTTATTTAAGGAGGGCTAATAAGTAGAAATATTGGAAGATTCTTTGGCTTGTACTAGGGGTGGAGAGAGAGGGTGCCAATTAGGCGACATTAACACTCTTACATTTTCTCGGCTTATGAAAGCACTATGTACTTGTCGTTATTCATTAACGTGGGGGTGGATGAAGTCGAACAAAATGTAAGTATATTTGGTTTGTCATGCAGTGGTGGAGAGAGAGGGTGAAATTAGGCCACACCCCTCTTCCATATTTCTCTGTATGAAGCTATATGTAACTTGTTCGTATATTGAGTGCGGGAGTGTTAAAGTAAACAAATGAAAGGAGATATTTGGCTTTGTACTCGGGGGGGAGGAGTGGGTGCCAATTAGCCATACCCCTCGTACCATTTTCTCTGTATGAAGCAATACTTACGTACGGAGTGTACTTGCTGAGTGGGGGAGGGTTTGTGTTCGGTGGTGCGGTGTGGTATGACGTATTCTTAAGTTTCTTACAATATACTGATAAGTTATTATATTAGCTTATTATAAACAACCTGAACGGGTCACAATCTCTTCGGAGAATGGTGGGCCGAAAAGAGCCGTTTTTTTTTTTTTTTTTTCCCCTCTCCTCTTTTTTCTCCTTTCTGCTTAAGATTGTTTAGAAATTATTCTCCTCTTATGCGGGAAACCGTGTGGTGAGTTCTTGGCCCCCTTCCTTCGGGAGTCGAGTGCCGCTTAGGGTGCTGATAGTTGCTTATGTTCACCTTCTGTGGCGATCTTGGCCCGCACACTGCTGCTTCTGGTGTGCCGTGCCCGCTAGGTTTTCGGGCTGTAGTTCATGTATAACTTGGGCGGAACTCTGATGCGGACTTTTGCGCACAGAGGTATGGCTCTATTTGCAGTTTCCTCGACAGTCTGCTGTTGCTGCGTTCATAAATCAGGCCCCCGGTAGACGTGGCGGTTCGACAGGAATGCGCGGGACCGTTGGACGATTGTTGGTGTTATAGGAAGAGAAGTTTTGCTTGTAGAATAGAAGTTTCGGGCCTGCGTGGTTGAGCAGAGCCTGTTGCACTTTTCTGCTCTTTTGCAATTTGGAATGTTCCTCGGGTAGGCGATGGAGGGAATCGAGCGAATGAGATACTGATCAGTATTCTCCGAGTGGCGCTAAGTCCTCTGGTTCGCTTTCGGAGAAAACTGGCTTCCGTTGCTGTCTGACTGATTGAAGAGTAGATCTGTGCGCGACTTGGAAGCGGCTTGGCTACCTCTACTATACTATACTATGCGCTGCTGGCTCTGCTAAAGCTACGTTTGCGGTCCAGACTTTTAGTTTTCACCATGCTGTATATTAAGCGAGGCGAGGGTGTGCACAACTTGAGGCGGATGTGGTCAACTACTCCGAGCTGGTGGGCTACACGGCGTCCGGCGTGAAACAAAGTGACGGTGTGGTTCAGTTTCAGTTTCATGGTTCGCTCTTTGGAGCAGGGTCACTGCAAACTATTGCTTGACCCCTGGGTTGTAAATCTGTTACGAGAAAGGGACTGGGATAACACAAACTGGGGTAAAAATCTGTACACGAGAACAGGGACTGGTTAACAAAAACGTGTGTGTGTTGTTGTGTGTGTTACTGTGCTGCAGACGCGACTGCCCACCGCGCATCAGTATAATTTGTGTTATGCATTAGATATATGGAAAACTCGGGCGGCGGACAGGTTAGACCCGAGCGCAGTGGGGCCTCTTCCAGCTCCCTTTCGGTCTGAACACTCGTAATCGTCACGCTGTCACGGCGCCCCTCATTCTCCCATACATTCGATGCATAATAACTCGTGTGTGTGGGGTGTGGGTACTGATGATGCCACAGCGATGCCACAGCGCATCCAGTTCTTCTTGGTGCTTATGCATTGATATATGGGAAACTCGGGCGTCGACGGGTAGACCCGGGTGCAGTGGGGCCCTCTTTCCATGCCACCCTTTCGGTCCGAACACTCGGAATCGTCAAGCGTCACGGCGTCCTCATTCTCCATACACCCGCATAAAACTGTGTGTGTGTTGTAGTGTCAGTGTGGTGTGACGGTGTGGTAGGAAGAGTGGCCGGTATGCACTCATTGGGACAAATGGAAAGTAGTCTCTTTTGCTCAGTGTCGAAAAATCCCTGTAATAAAACATACCTCGAAATGGGTCTTTTTGGCTTTGAATGATCGTGCTCGATAAATATTGATTAATTTTTACCGTGCGCTTGCTATTGATTTTGCTAGTACATGACCATTTCTACAAAATTTGGTTCAATTTCTTTCTGAAATGTCGTTCTCGTTATGAAGTTAGAACACCCATGACTCCCGTCAAAAATAGCTCCCAAGTTGCGACACGGGCGGTATCGATTTTGTTGATTTTGGGGCGATGCTTGGGCATGATAGGAAGCTCTCTATTAACGGCGGTGCAAGAGCCCAATTCGTCGTTGGAACGCATTCCATGAAGGATAGATGTGGCTACCCAAACTTCAAAAAACTGCTTGGATTGGTTGAGATTTGGAGGTCTGAAGAAAAAAAATCAAACCCTCTTCCCTTTACTCCAATCGCCATGAGTGTGACCTGAGCAACACAATACACATGGCTGATAAGCGTATTGGGTGAAAATAATATTGACCAAAGTATATTGTACATATCCATCTTAGCCCACTCAAATTTCTTTGATAAAAATACGTGTGCAAAAAAAATGAAATTGTGTATTTTTGGTCAGGACACGGCGCCCAAAGCCCGCATGTTTTATATTGTTTGACCGTCAAAAAATACCCGTAAAATTCCTCACCAAAATACTGTAAAATTGTCATTTGTAGGTCCATTGTAAGGCCTCTGTCAATTACGTTTAGAGATTATTTAATGGAGAAAAAATACAAAAAAACAAACCCAATCCCCCCCCCCCCGTGTCAATGTGTGAACACTCAGCCATCTTTGTTAACATATGTTAATCAGTTTAAGAAATTATTTAGTAGGGTGGGCATATGTATGCTTTTAACACTCAATGTTTTATGGCTTTTACATAGTGTGTGTGTGTGTGTTATGAGGTGTGTGTGGGAATGTGCTTGTATGATTTTATCTATATGTTGCTGTGTTGTATGGTTGATGTGTGTGTGTGTGGGTGGGTATGGGTGTGAGGGGTGTGTGTGTGTGTGTGTCATACTTTTTGCGTTTGTAGTGTCTATTGAGTTGGGAGCACTGCACCCTGTGGTGACCAGTGCTTTTTTGTGCTTTCATTTCAGTGCTCCCTGCCCTGCTTCTCATCATACCTCATATTTATGCTTTGTTTCTATTTTGTTGTTGAATGCCAGTTGAATAAATAATAAAAAATAAAAAAAATGAGCTGCCGAATTCCGAATCCCACTCCCACACGAATGTGAGATGTGCAAGAGGTTATACAGAGCCGTAAGTGGAATTGACCGAAGCGTCGTACCTGCTAAGATCAGCTTATAAACATGATAGTGGTTCAACAATTGTACGGGGAGAGGGGGGGGGGGGTTGGGGTGTAAAAACCAATAGTCAAAATGCCGAGGTACAGGCGGGAGAGGTATTATTGGGCAAAGCGTATTTTAGGGATGGCTTTTTTAACATATCTATCTGCCTAACTCCAGGGCAAAACGACTGCTTTCTCTGCAAGACGATTGCCTTCCCAAATTAAACAGTGGTAAAATATGTCGTTCATGCATTATTCTATTAAAAGCTCACCAACCATTCCATATGCGATTGTAGATCTTGGCATGTCGCTGAGGGCGTGGCTGTACTTGTTTTGGCTGCGGGGGGCGACAGTGTTTTTTTTGGCTTTGTTGCTCTGTGTGGGGTTGCTATGCAACCGCCAAATCATAACAACATGGCGTCTTCTTACTCCGTTCGCGGACTTATTTAATAATAAGGAAATACCACTATGGGTCGACACAATATTGGAGGTTGAACACTGTCTTAGGAAACCTTTTAGCAAATCAAGACCACGAGTTATGTATCCCTGTGCACTATACTCTAGGGATCCATTCTTTGAACTTCTCTCGGATTCAAAATGGTGCAAACCGGCGTCGGATACACGTCTGCCTCCTCGGTCCAAAATTACTCGAGACGAGCCTCGTGAGAGCGAACGGGGATTGTAAGATGTAAAAAATAACGTCCATTTACGGGGTGGGGTGAGGAGATACCACCTACGATGAGCCAATGGGAGACATTGTCGTAGATCACATTTGATGCTTTTTTCGTATAGCAATACATGGTCACTGGTATATTTGCTTTGTTTGACGTTGGCTCATGCTTCGTAAAAGTCGATTGAAACACTGGGTTCTTTAGTATATAGCTGTATGGAAAATATCGTATATTAGACCTGTGCATACTGTTATAATGCTGTTAAATCTTGGTTTCTATTCTATGACGACGAGGGTTGATAACCCTTGAACACATACACATCACTTAGCCTGCTTATTAGAAAATCCTGTAAAAGCCTTGTAGGCCCACACGTGTTTCATTTTAAAGGTAAATGTGTCATAAAAAGTCGGATTAAATCATTCTTGTTTTACTAAGCATGAAGTTTGAAGATTGTGCTTCAAAACCGTGAGACGCGTTTCGTGCCCCATTTTCGTGGACTCATCAGTCACTATTATGCTTGAAAACGGACAAGTCTATGTTTTTTCCCCTTTGGAAAACACTTTCGGATAAGCTTATGACCCATTAGCCTATCTTTTGTAGCTCCAGTAGAATGCCCACCGTGCTGGTCCTGGTCGTGTATCGCCCGTGGTGTTCCCCTCTGTCCCTGCTCGGAGAGGGTGCGCGTTCGTGTCCTTACACACGCGCAAATTTCTAACATCACAAATGTCCAGTAACTGCCAACTCAATGCGTCCTTACCCACATCTGGAATGAGAAGCACTATCATCGCACCATCGCACTCCCAAACCCAACAAGCCTGTCGCAACCCTAAGAACTACCGTCCAATATCACTATCACTACTGTGTGTCTCCTTCAAACTTCCTTAAGTATATCCTGGTCCGGCTGGACCCGTCCGTCGAAACCACCCCATCTCCTTATCTCTGCCTGACGAACAAGAAGGATGTCGGCCGTGTCCGGAACCCTGTCCAACCAGAATCGTAAAACTTCACAAATGAATTGAGGAAAAAGCTTTGAAAGCGCCCGTAAGGCGCACTCACTGGTGGACTTACTACTTGCCGCATCCACACCGTGTGGCAACCCAGTGGGCCTGACACTCAAGTTCTCAGGACCATCCCGGTCGTCCCTGTACAATTCATATGTAACAACATGTTTGCAAAGTAGCTTTATTCTCAAGACAGTGATGGGCAGAGTATCGTCTGCGTCGTTTTGAGGAACAAAGTACCACAAGGATCTGTACTGGCCCTATGCTGTTCACTTGTATATCAGCGATTTTACAACCTTAAAACAACTCTAGACATATGGCTACGGCCGACAATCTTGTGCCCTCCTCCACTCGGACAACAGCAACTGACCGAAGTATAACGGCACACTTACATACAGCATATGGATATGGCCCTACTTGCAGCATCCTATCTCAAGACCTGGAGACTGAAGCTAGTGAAGCCAAGAGCCACCGCTACTGCTTCCACCTCACCAACCAAGAGGCTCATCGCCAGCTTCAATCAACCTCAATGATCTCCATCTGCCATGCCTCCACAGCCACCCAACCTACTGGGTGAAGCTTGACACGCAGCTTACTTACCGGCGCCTCGAGTCCGTTATTCCGCCAAGTTATCTTCCGAGAATAACCTCCACCTGTGCCGACTTGCTGGATCTTCATGGGGTGCCAGCCCACCGACCCTACGCACCACTGCCTTGGCTCTTGTCTACAGCTGAATATGCCGCCCCGGCTTGTGCAACAAGCTGCACCACAAGAAGCTGGACAAAAGTACTCAATACACTTGATGAACGCATCACTGGCTGTCTCCGTCCTACTCCATCTGAATTACTACCAGTGCTTTCAGGCATGGCACTTGCAGTAAAAAGATAAAAAAAAAAAAAAAAAAAAATAAAACAAAACTTCGGAAGAACACCACAACACAAATGTGAATAAGGCCCTGCTGGACAACAACATCCTGCTGCATAACACTGTCAACTGAATCACACCCACCAAACTTCGTAGAGAGAGACATGCGCTCACGCCGCTTTCTGCCGACACGCTGCTAAACTCCCATTCCACCATTCAACATCTTACAGACTGCCTGGCACGATACCGGCAAGACCATATCAACTCTCTATTACACCTAAGACAGAACTACCATCGGGCAGCAATCTCCCACGCAAGGAATGGGTTCCTTAACGGTTGGCGGGGTAGGGGTGCTGAATATGAATAAAAAATTGTCCTAATCCAGAATGAATAATGCAATGGCTAATTTGTGTAGATTGTAATTACAATGGCTTTTATTCGATCTCGGAATTGGACATTCGGTTCCCGAGATATAGCTGATCAAAGTGAAGTAGTGTACGCAAAATTTGCAAAAAAGCATGTCCTATATTTTAGGCATGTGAAAATTTAAGGGGTTATATTAAAGATATTTTACAAGATATTATTGAGGAACTATTAACACAGTTATTTTTGGCTAATGGAAGATGAAAAAATCCTCATCTTATCAGTTCCATAATTTAAAGTAAGTTAAATGTCAGGGAAGTGATTTTATGTATTGTATGTTTTCTCACCCTGCGGATATTTAAGAAGAAAATTATTTTAAAAAAATTAATAACAGGGCACAATGTATGCACATATTTCGATGATTCTTCATTAATAAAAAAAAATTTTTTTATGATAATTCGATAAAATGAAATTTAATAACAATAATGCCAATTTCACATCAAAGCGCCCTCAATTTTTGTCTAATGTTTCGAGGCCTATATAACTCATTCGTGAAAATACGCAAAACATCAAAACGGAGAAAGAACGTGAAAGAGAGAACCGATACATTGCTATGACATGAATTTGCCACACATATTAAGCAAATACAGGACGACCCCGGAGTGAACCATGAGCCCGATTTTTTCAAAATTGTGTTCCAAATTCAAAATTACGCCATTGAAATAATTATGCGATTGGTCGATTACCGGTTTGCCTGGCCAACGGTATTAAAAATTCGGGTTCATGGTTCACTGAGTATTTGACCTCCTGGCCCCAAATGTCACCCAAGTTTCGTCCAGCAGATGTTGGTATTTGGTTCCATTCGTTCTAGTGTTTTGCCAATCAGATCATGAGGCCTTACGTGGTACCATTGCAACCAGAGCAAAAATTTCATGGATTTTAAAACTCTGTGACAGGGGAACATATGAATTTTTTAATTTTATAACATGTATAGTGCCAATATTTAGCGAAAATTAGGGGAAAAATCATTTCGAAGTCAGTTCAGACCTCCATACCCACCCTTAAACCGTATTTCGCACAGTAGAGCTGAGCCTCATACGCAAAGCAAGAAAGAAGAAGGAAGGAAATTGTATCAACAGTGTGACTCTAGAGTTACTAACTCAAAATACAATGAGTCATTGCAAGTGAAAGTCATTAAACCATGTCAAAATGTTGATTTCTGGTCATTTTTCATCGGGCAAAATAAAAGTAGTTGTGATCAAGTCAGATTTCTAGTAGTCGTCAGGCCTGGAGGACCGACGTATCCCAAAGCATGTGTAACTGGTATAAAAAGGTTCATCATGTAGGAATAATAATGAGTAGCATGGGCGTAGGGTTATGCATGAGTTTGGCGAAAGGACCCCTGGGTATGCATCACACGGTTGCATAGAGCAATTTGATACGGAATCTTGCGATTTTTCCAGAAAGTTCATTCTGGTTAGACCCAACTTTTTTTAAAAAAAAAAATGTTTAACTTCAAGTCGGATGCCAAGAATTAATATGACTGAGGAAGTAAATCGCTCTATTCACCCATTACTAAAAACTTCTGAATTCACTATGATATCAGACCCTTAAGGAATGTAGCACCGCCAGAGAGAGATTCCGTTACAGTGGTCTGGACCAATATTTTTGATACCTTACGATGTGCAGTGTTTCGAATGTGTGTGTCCTCATCAAGCTATTGAGTTGAATTTAAAACTGTGAGTCTCTTTCTTTAATAATGGACACTGTGCTAGTGATGTGGCTCGGTGTTCGATTGTGGTACGTTTGCATGCTTATGTTTATTTTCATTTAAGATTCTCCAAGTGTGCAATTCAAGCTAGTGTCCAGTGATCACTTAAAGTTTGATTTAAATATGCAAGGCGGGTGTAAACAAAGGATAAAAAGCTGGAAGCGGGAGTTTGTTTGTTTTGATTTCGTAAAATGCATAAGCTTTTTCCGTACGAAAACCTTTTATTTCACTTGCAAGATTATTACTGGACGTTTTTTCTTATAAGTTAGGTCTTTAACATTTTAGATGATATGTGTCATGATTAGGGTTTTTTCGAATTCAAATGGCAAACATATCAACTTGCTTTGTTTTAATTTGCTTATTTTATAAGTTATGAAAAACATTGCCATTATGAAATAACTAGGACAGTTGGAATTGAATAAATGGTTTATCAATTAGCTACTAGCTAATATCACAGACTAGCAACGCATCATCATGTAGAAAGTCACAGCAAAATTAACGTTGTTTAAAAAAACAAATTCCCCTTAAATTGTAAGCTAAGTTTGCACATTAGAAGTTTGGCTTAGACTGGTCTTCTTAGTAATAAAACAATAATAATACCGACTAGCGGTTACCCGCGCTTTGCGCGGGCAAACCGCTAGCTGATTGAGTGGAGCGATCACAAAAAAGGGTGATCACTATTACATGATGCAAACATAATAGACATTCAATATTTTTCCCAAGAAATTTCCTTTATTTCATTTTGCTGTGTCAAATTCACACTTTCATATGTCCACAAAAGGAGAGTAATCAAAGATTCCCCAACATGGCCCTATAAAAGACCCCGAGTGAAACATTTAGGCACAGCCGATGGGCCAGCCAAGGAAACTCCCACTATCACTCCCTTTCAGTCGCGTAGCTGGGGGAGGAAAGGGGGTCACTCAGTGACGTGGTCAATAGGAGGAAATGCGGGCGGGGGGGGGGGGCAGAGTACCCTCTTGGAAATAAAATGAGGTAGAATTGGAGTTGATGCAAAATCAGCGTCGGGACGTTATTCCCTGACGCGCCTTTTCCCTTCAGAAACCACATGAGGCCTAGTAACTGGGCCACGTGCCGGGCGCAAGTCTTTTAAGGGGGTAAAGGCGGGCAATTATTTTATGGCAATTGCTGCAATATTCGGGAATATGTTCATGACGGGGTTCATGCAACACTATAATGATACGCACATAGGGCCTATAGATTTATGTTTATTTCATTAATTAAATCTAAAATTGGCAGAAAGTATTGCTGGTTCCGATCTCCAAGGGTTAGGACCTAGATAGACCACATATATTATTGCCACCACTAATATGGGAGACAGGGAAAAATGGACATGGATGGTCCTCGAGCAAAGAGTATTATTTAGATTTACACGCCTATAATGATTATCTCATTACAGTTAACTCTTGCTTGGTGCATGTGCCGCAATATGCGGTTCTCATTTTTAGTCTTCAAGTATGACCTTTATTTCAAGCCAATTTTGGTATGGTAGTCTTTTTCCAAAGTTTATACAATTTGTGAAAGTATTGGTCCAAATCTCTCACGTGAAACCAAAAATTTCCACACTTGCGAAAAAGCTCAAATATTGAGGAAAAAAAATAGCAAATTTGTATATTAACTCTGCATGTACTGGTATAGCTATGAGGTCCCTTTTCCGCAAAAAATCCCTATAGAGTTTTGTTGGTCATACTTCCAACTCTCGGAGGCCCCACCGTTATATAGGCATAACGCGTTCGTCCTACCATGCCTACCCAAACCAATTTTTTATTTTTTTTATAAATGTTTTTTATATCAAATATTTAAAATTTTCAAAGAGGAAAAAACACCCCAAAACAGGAGAGGCAAAGACAGAAACTCGAGTTCAGCACTTAACACAATTCTCTCTCCTCTCTCTTTTTTAAACGAAACTTGATTTAATTTTATTTCCCCTTTAT
>JAMKCH010039558.1:0-14542 GCA_023653785.1 Ophioderma brevispina | reverse complement strand
TACCAAACATGCCAATAATACTTCACGTATAACCAAATTCCCCTGTGCGGGAGGGAGTGGCGAACCCGCCCCGCCCTCCCCCCCCCCCCCCCCATAGCAACTAATGAGGGAGAGTCTGGCCCAAACGCCAATGATAGAGATATGGGCACTCGCCGCGGGCGCACCATTTGCAAGCATTGAGAGGAAATTGGAAAAATAAAAAAAGTAAAAAACTTAAAAATAATGCAAAACAACATCGGACTTCTCTCTCATTACCATCAGACATTTCTAAACCCTTGGTGACACAATGTTGGTAAGTATTTAAAGATATATTTACCGGCAAAGAACTCTGCAGCGTCCGACAAAAAAACCCAGTCGAAACCAAAGGTCTTCTTTACGGCTATCAACATCTTCTGTAGGGGACTTGAGATGGAAGAATTACATCATAACATGTCCGAATTCGGCTTCTTGCCACTTGGTTTTAACCTCTTCAAAAGAAACAAAAAAAAATATTAAACATTAGCAAATTTTATGCTATTTGATTCCACGGAATATTCTTTATCCTTTTTAAAATAGTGCTATTTATCTGTATTTTTTTATTTTGCAATGTTTTAAACGCACCAAGACTCTTTGCCCTTTTACCAATGATATTGTCCATACCTCCGTCACCAGAGCAAGGTGCATGGAAAAAACACAAGCCCCGTCTCTTTTAGCCAGCTCATAAGCTTTGCTGTCAGATTACGGACTCATCTCAGTTAGGTACATCAATATCCAATAGGAAAAATGCGAAGTCAAGCTGGATTTAATATGGAAACAATTAAACAAATTATCATATAGGACATGCGCAAGAAATTTTAGTATCCACCCACACTCAAGGTCGTTCATACTCCATGATTGAAGTTTCAATGCTGGCAATCCAGTCTCCCAAAATCGTTACTGCACTCACTTGCAGTATTGCAACGGCAATGTAGTACTGCACAAAGTTATAATTATATATTTTTAAATGGCGATGCAGCAAGATGTCCACAGCGGGGTGCCATCAGATGGTTGCAGTATGCCAATTTACTGCAATCCTTCACAAGTTTACTGCAACATACTGCAACAGGGACCGCAATGACCTGGGCTGACCTGCCTTAAATCGATAGGAAGTGCAGCGGAAGTGACGGAACATCAGACAGTAAATTTACTGCACACAGCAATGCAGTGTGGAGTATGAACGGACCTTAAGAGTGGTGGGTTTTTGTTTCTACCAATGTTACCACTTTTTGAAATTAATTAATGTCTGGAATGGATTTCTGAATGCAACTTTTCAGTAAGCTTTCCGTTTAACTGACATCTGACAGTTTTTTTTCTGACACACTTATGAATGAATTTGGAAACCTTACAGAATAAAGCACATGTTTATTCGGTTCAGGTTTCGGAATCATAAGGATGTGTCAGAAAAAAGGTGTCAGATTATGGAAAGCGCCCCTTTATCAAGAGATGGCGTCACGAGTGGTAAATTGATGCCGCTTAGAGCCACCATCGTCAGCTTCAAATCAAACATCAATGGAGCGGCTCTGCCATACCAATCCTACACCAACCTAACTGGGAGTGAAGCTTGACAGGCAACTTACATACCGGCACAGCACCTCGAGTCACCCTAGGCCGCCAAGGTATCTGCGAGGAATAACCCTCATGTTGCCGACTTGCTGGATCTTCATGGTGTTGCCAGCCAACGACCCTACGCACCACCACTGCCTTGGCTCTGATCTAACATACTGCTGAATATGCCGCCCCCAGCTGGTTGACAAGCTCTCACACAAAGAAGTGGATACCGTACTACGAGACCTGAGAATATCATGGCTGCCTCCGTCCTACTCCATCTGCATTCCTACCAGTGCTTTCAGGATTGCCCTGCAGCACTTCGGAGAGAACACCACACGCACAAACTAGTGTATAAGGCCCTGCTGGACAAACAAGCAACATTGCTGCATAACACCGTTTCAAAGAATCACACCAATCGGTAGACGAGGACTGCGCTCTCGCCGACCCTTCTGCTGACACGCGCTATAAACTCTGCCAGTTACCCATTCAACATCTTCAGAACAGCGATACTGCCTGGCTTGATCTCCAAGACCAAGACCAATTCTATATCACACTAAGACAGAATACCACCTTGGCAGCAATCTCCCCACGCAAGATATGGGTCACCTTAAACCGGATTCGCACAGAGTCGGTCGCTTCAACACCACTATGCACCGATGGGGGGCTGCGGCCCTCGCCCGCCTGCCAATGTGGCTCTCTCCATCACAGCATGACGGATCACATTCTCAATGAGTGCCGGTGGACATAGATTTCTCTAACCCCACCCACCAACCGTGAGTTGGCTCCAACGCTTACAACATGTTTAGCTTCTGCCTCATACGCAAGAAGAAGAAGAAGAAGAGCCACCATAAAATCTAATTATTTCCCAAATTAACCACTTTTGGTGAAAAATTGCACAATTTCATAAGTTTGTCACATCTGAGGCCTACTTTTTTAATATTATGGCCCTCTATTGTGAAGTTTTTTGGCTTTGTGCAATATTTGCTTTTTAACTGCGACCCGTCGAGAGTTTGAATCTAAGCCATGAAACAGGAAAAATAGAATACAATGCAAAACAACCGCCAATATTAACAAAGAGACCAAAAGCAATAAAAACTAGACCTGGAACAGATCTAATTTACAAGACGGCCTTATTGGGAATAGATGGTGATCCCCTTAATGACTTGACCTTTGACCACTGTAACTTCACCAGTATGTCACAAATGTCATTAAATGTATTTTTACGTGTTAACAACTTTACAAGGATCAATATTATTGAGTTTCAACTCAATCCAAGCATGTCAGGGATTTGACCTTTTCACCCCTATAACGTGACCCTGGGTCATGGATGGGGTTAACTGTACTTGTTCTGTATTTATGATGCCACGAGGATTATCCCTGACAAATTTCAGCTCAATCGGAGCTTGTTTGTAGATTTTGACCTTTAACCTTGAACTTTGACATTTGGGGTCGAGACTACCACAGACCTCTCCTAGCATTAATGTTACATCACTGTAGCAATAATGGGCTTTATCTGTCTTCTGTAGGCTGAGATATGACCAATTTGGTCTTATTTTTAGTATTTTTTTGCAAAATTTACCATTTGACCCCTTTATGACCTTTGACCCCGATATAAAAAACCCTCATGGGCACCGCAAAAATTCACTGTTCCAGTGCAAATCAAAAAAAATCTTCTATGCTTAGTTCTGCAGATACAATTCTTGAATTTATTTACCTTAAAACCGGCAGTGACCTGTAAATGACCTTTGACCCCATAAACAAAAATAACTTGCATACATTGGGCAACATAAATGCATATCTGAAAGTTATTTCACTCTACTATGTTTGGATATTGAAATAAAAATTTTTTGAATGTTTTTGAATATTTTGGTTTTTGACCGGAAGTGACCCCTTAATGACCTTTGATCCCAAAACAGTGGACAACCGGAATATTTGACGCCTGTGGCCAGGTCAAAGGCCAAAGGTCAAACAGGGGCAATGTCATGTGACATAAATGGGACGACTCAGCGGTCATTTGGTGTGAATCTGGTCAGAATACGTCAAACCCTGACTGAGCTAGACGCAGTTGAAGTGTTGCCAGAAAGAAAGAAGAAAGAAAGAACGCATAAGAAACAGAACAAGACGGCCTGAAGGCCGTATTGTAATCAACGACAACAAACAGATTAGCAACATCAACCACCGAAAACGAAATAAGTTCACCTGTTATTAGGAAATTCCATTGCTGTGATTCTTTCTTGAAGGAAGTCCGCATTACCAACGTGATCATTATGATTAATATCCTTGGTATCCCATTTCTTCAAAGGATCTACATTAGTGAGGCCAATGGCTCCTTGTACCAGTTCACAACTGAAGCGTGGTGTATAGATATAGGTGGAGGATTATTTTGTTAAGAAATTCAGGATGCTATTTTTATCCTTTTTTTAAATTAAATATACTCCGTCAACTGTTCAGCTTATAAATCTCATTGTCATAAATATTGTCATTTTGTCATTTAATTACTCTTATTAGCTACAAAACAAAGATAAATAAAATATACATCCGACTCACCCAATGTCCGCACCCAGTTTTAAAACTTTCTTTCCAGCCACATCAGGCAAAAGAGATATGATTTCAGATACTTCTGTCTTCGCATTTTTTTCACACATGACTTCTCTTTATAAGCTGCATTTGGCGATGATGATATTTAGTAGTACTATAAATGATCGCATCATACATTATTTATTTTGGATGAAACAAAATGAATCAGACACTGACATTTTGGTCATGATAAACAATACAAAACAAAAGAAATTTTACCGGAAGTATGTCCTTTAAATTAAACAAATGTACATTTTGAAAACCTAAACAAAGTAAATAGCATTTTAAAGCTTAGCAAATGGAAATTGCAAGAACATTATTATCTCATAAAAGATTAAAATGTGAGTTAGAACCTTGCAATTTTGGCGGCGGTAGACTTCTTTTTGGGGGGGGGGGGGGGGACTAGGGTAAGAAAAAGATCAGGGGAAATTTCCCTCCGTGCCCCTCTTGGCAGATGACCACACCCCCAAAAAATCAAACGATCAAATGTCCATTTTTGTCGATTTCAAGGGAAAAGTGAAAAGGCATTGAATCATTGGCTTGTATATGCGTAACAGTTTCGAATCTTCCCCTTCACCAAACACGATACTGGTTCTTGTTTTTTAACACATCTATAAAAACTTGGCAATAGAAGCTAGGTTAGGGATATTCAGAAAATTGTGAAAATGACCAAATAATTACAAAATGGAACTTGTAATTATTTGAAGCGGTGATCATTATTCTAGATTAACAAATAGTGATGTAATGTTAAAACACTGTTTCATCAAATCTATGTGAATCCTGATGAATAGATGAGCCATCTTGTGAGGAAATCTGGACGTGCCTACTAGGTTGGGCGCTATAATATTCAAATAATGATCTTTGTAAGATTCTCGTAATGTATATTTTCCTTAATTTTAAAAGGGCAATAGTTTTTTGTTTAAAATTGTTCTAAATATAAAAAAAGAAAAATTGTACGCGGTCAATCAGCTATGTTGGTTTATTAACATCGGCCAGTAAGCATTCTAAAGTACTTGAGAAATGTGTTTTTATCCAAATTGAACAAGAATCAGGCAAGAATTTAATTTATCAATATCAATCAGGTTTTCGTGCAGGATTTTCTACAGAAACTTGTCTCATTTACCAAACCGACTATATAGGACGACAAATCTCCCAGGGTAATTATGTTGGTATGCTGTTATTAGACGTGCAAAAAGCCTTCGACAGTGTGAACCATGATATTTTATGTTCTTAGCCTGAGCTCATGGGTATAAACCCGGGGTGTTTCATATCCTTTCTTTTCAATAGACAACAGCTTTACGTTCCACAAAAGTGTCCTGTGGTGTTCCGAAAGGGGGCCTACTGGGCCCATTTTGTACTTATGCTACTGTAATGATATGGTTTCCTCGATACATAACAAGCTGTTACTCTATGCTGATGATAGTGTCACCATATCATCAAATAAAAACCCCGACGTTGTTTCTCGTGAGCTCAGCTCTGACTTGAAATCATGTAACCAATGGCTGATCGATAACAAGTGTAGGAAAAACCGAATGTAGATTACTTGTTTGGCTCCCACCCCAGGCTGAAAAGGGTAACCAATTTTACTATAAATTATAATGACCAAACAATAAAATCTCCAGACTGTATCAAATATCTTGCTGTAACGTTAGACCAGACGCTTTAAGGTGCACGAACAAATTTCCTCGCAACTGGTTTCCGAATACATATGAAGAGCGCCGCTCATTACTGAATTGTGACGTCCTATTTGTGATACAGCTTGGGAAGATTTCGGAAATTCTGCACTGAGTGTTCATGACGTTCGAGAGACTTCTAAGACCTCAGGTGGCCAAAATTATATTCGCAATGATAATGGGAAAACCTGGGATGGTCTCGGCTATCGGAAGCTGAAAAGAGAATTCAAATCAGACTTTCCGTTGGTGAGTGTTGGTGTTGTTTTTGTGTTAGTAACGTTAAGCCATGAGTCACTCCCAGAAATTGAGGGTTGAAAAGGTACTCCTAAATAATCGTAGATTATGCATGATATAATGTGACTAGTGAGATGTACTATTTGTGTCGGTGTCACTTTGGTCAATTCTGAACACACTGTCTCATCTATGCAGGGTGACATTTACGTTTACTACGTTGCCATTGCAAATATGCATGGATATTTTTCGGCAGTGGAACCAAGTTAGAATTGTGAAATTCAATGGGAGCGGGGCCGTACGCAGGATTTTTTTTGGGGGGGAGGGGGGCGGGACTTCGAAAAATTGGACTTTGTTTTTCAAAAGAGTGGCGTTTTTTGGTAAAAGTGGACCTAAACCCCATGAAAAGGTCCGTTTTGCCATCAAAAAGATAACTTTCTTATCAAAAGTTTTCTGAAATTCTGGACCTTTTATCAAAACAATAAGCAAAAAGTGGACCTTTTGCCCATTTTGTGGAATGGGGGGGGGGGCACCCCCTGCGTACGGGCCTGAATGTATTGATTCCTGTCATATGCGCAGAACTGTTTTGACTCAGAAGGGTCAGTTGCGGGGCGGTCAAGCATGGTTTGCATGGCACGTACAATGTACACACAAAGATTTATTGCATTTTGTTGTGACCACACCCCAAAAAATCAAACGATCAAATTTACTGCATACTGCAACGCGGTTCATTTAAACATGGACCTAATAGAGAGAAGGACCAACAACACACTAGTTTCAAGACCCTATCACGTTGCCACCTTTTGTTATTAAATCCCACCATGATCCCATTTACCGGCTTAAGGTAATGCGATAATCACTCTCTCAGCAGGACGGCTTTCTGGCCTTCGCTCTTCGAGGAATACTTGGAAAAGTTCAGCCCACCTCAAATAGCATGATGTAAATCATAATGGCAATGAAGAAATTGAAAGATCAGGAAAAATTTTGATCTGAAATTAATGGAAAACATCCCAATAGCATGCTATTTCATCATTTAACCTATTGCTTATTAACCCTTGTCTACCTGAGCATTTTTTTTTATAACAACACACCGGAAGGAGGTACCACCCCCTTGAATTTTCTTTATTGAACATCCAATTCCTATAAATTTGGTACCTACAGTATAGCTTAGAGTTTATTCTTTCCATTGGTATCAAAATATGAGAAACCAATGATGACGTCACTATGACGTCATAAAGAAATAAAGTATGAACATACTGGATAATTGATATTTTCCAAATTTTCTGGCTCATAACACTGTAACACTTAAACATTTTCCATCATGCATGTAGAGACATTATGACGCCATTTTGACATGTTAGTATCTGGTACTCATTTTGATATCAAAGGAAAGAGGACATGCTATCAATTGCAACTAAAAGCAAAGGTCTGTGATATTCCTGTGTCGTACTAGGCGTGTTAGTATTCCACCGAAAGGGGGGGGGTGATTGCCACACCTATCCATCACTTTTGGTCACCCTTTACCTTCCTATACTCCAGTAGTGTGTTTTTTTAGGGAGGCATGAACGGAGCATAACATTGCCAATTGGCAATTACATTAACTCATTTGACACGGAAAATGGGTTTTAGTAGGCGAAAACAGCCACAACGGTAAACAAATTAACAATAACGGAAGTAAATATTACAATTTGGTGGTTTTCGAGGTAGAATTACACGTATGGACCGTGCTTGGGCAACAGTTCAGAAGATATGCTTGTTACAGGTACATTGACCTTTCATAAGACCGTTTCTCAAGAGTCGGAAGTGATAGGAAACATTTTTCAACATTATTTACACAAGATTTTTAACAATAAGGGTCACAACATCACCCAAATGCAAGCTTATTTTTACCAGTGGTAGCTCCACAAAGGAATGACTACTTTTGTGGGGATTCGGATTTTTGAAATAATTTCTCTTCTATTTGGTGACAACAACTTGCCAACAACAACATGGAAGAGTGAAATGTACTGTGCACTTGCAAAAAACTCCTACAGTCAGGGGTCACAACATACGGTTAAATTACAAGTTTTGGGGACAGCTTTCTTAATAAAGAACCGTAGTTCCTGCCTGATGGGGCAAAGAGATATTAGATCACAGACGGCATCGTGTATACTTGCACGACGAATACACATCGAGTGCCTAGCTTTATCGAGATGAATGGGTCATTGAATTAGGTAATTGTTGGTTTTCGCGTTGTTGGGTGCTTCTTACGAGGTCTACTATGATTAAACTTAGGGTCAGTCTGCCGTGGCTTGAGCGAGCGCTATAAATAGCCGAGAGGCTTCTGGTTATTTGGATTAAAATAGGAATGTCTACACCATGCGAAGAAAGAGATGAGAGGAAACACAACGACCTCACAAGTGGCCATTCCGAGGATACTCCTATTCAGATTTCCTAGCTCGAGTAACCTTCTCATCTGGCGATGACTGCTGCGATGTAACTACTCAACATACTCTCCGGAAACCGATCACCGCCCGGGGTTCTTGGGCAATGCGGGACTACCGCTAGGGTTATCAATTCAAAATAATCAAGTTCTATGTCCCACTAGGGTATCAAATTCAGTTGTGATTGTGACTCGTTCAATGATACAAATAGGAAAAAATAACCTAAACATATCAGCAAAATAACCCTAAGTGTGTTTTTCTTGCAGAGCACAATTGTACATTTTTCTTGGCTATATATGGCTATCTTGGCTATTTTAAATGTGGTGTCCTTTTTCATGTTTGAAATAGTCCGCAATGATCTGCAAATTACCGTTCTTCAATAATTTTCATTGTTCTCAAAAAAATACAGCAAAAACAATATGATAATAATTATGTAAAAATGCATACATGAGGTAATGATAAATAGTAATCAAAATAGTTTACATACAAGTAAGATGCGTATAATACATTATAAGTGAATTTCAAAAGAAGATTATATAACTGGGATAATATGAGTGGAAAAATGATATTTAAAATAGCACATAAGGATTTATATTACTGATGTACTGTTATGTGTATATTTTCCTGCAGACTAGTATAATTTTACCAAAGTTGGTCCAATTAGGGCCGGGTATATTTAACTGAATATTGGGGTCCGGTCAAGTGGTCACTTTCAAAGAAAACCCGTGGAACGAGCATGGGTGCCCAACAAATCCAGACGCCCCCCCCCGATTCAAACGTTCAAATTTAGTTAAACTTTCATCCTTGATTTCTCACACTGGGCATCCTTGGGCAGTAAGCTGAACTCATACGATGTACATTAACTATCTATACTAACAAAACAACAACAACGTACAGCACCTATGATGTCCGCCGGAACATGGTTGTAATATGCAAAAGACTTTTACACTTTTACGTGTTCGGCCATAGAGTTTTCAAATTTCATTGCGGCAAGAGGGATTATGAACAAAGGGTGGTTTTTTGAATCCCTTCCTTTGTGCGGGTGAATGGATAATCAGATTAAAATCGGATTGTGGAAGTCGTTTTGGTTCCTTCTTATCTCTGGGGGGTTCTTCCATGTACTACACGGCGCGAAGTGCCGTCGGTGACTAGAATCGATTTTCCCATACATTCAAAACTTGTACAGCTTTAATAGACTAGGTTTGTTTGTGAGGTGATACCATGGTTGATTTAGCATTAAACAATGTTCTTGCCCGGTGTGGCAGAGGTATAGTCCACCGAGCTCACAGTCCGTGAACAACAATGCAGCAATAGGGCAATCGATTCACTTGACTCTTCACGCAACTTAGTTTCAGCTTTATTCCGTTTGTCGTCTCTGGAGCCCGGACTATGATACCTGACGGACTATGATTACTTTCACACCGGCTTAAGTTTTTATAGACCAGTAACATCAATGTTTGTAAACATGTTAGGGCCTGGTATCTTGAATAGGTCGGCCTGACGGTTACACACTGGGCCACTTGTATCTGTTAGAATTGTAATACTATGTGCCATAACGGATTCGCAGGAATTGAATTCGCATGCACCAAAGAAGTGACATAGGTGTTAACTGGTCTATAATAAGGTATTTCCAGCTATCTTCAACGCAGACTGCCGTGCAGAAATCTGCGCTACCTGCTGCAATGTCATTTGGACTATGTTGTACCTCTTTGGTTTTTCTGGCATCAGCTCAAATCAAAACACAGGTTGCAGAATTGCTCAAAAACATATGATCATGCTGTTCGTAACTTGTCCAAGTTCCTAAGCATTCAAGATATTGCAGGTAACGAGTTACATCAGTTTTATAGTCCTTCATCGTCAAAACTTCACTAGAGTCTCCAAATTATTGCTCTTACCGTACCCGATCAAGGAATACAATTTATGTTTCCTCGTTAAAGGCATAGCTTTTAAATCATTGGAATTCATTACCGCCACAAATGTAAGGCATCAGCAATAAGCTGCATTTCAAACTTGCTATTAAAAACATCTTGCATATAATGCCTTGAAACTTGGCCAGCCTGGCTATTTACACGTGTAAGCTAATTTTCAATGTTTCATGCAGCTTTTGTTGTCCTTGGAATTTTAATGTCAGTATTTTGATCTCCGTCCCTGTTTAATCCGCGCCCACAGTCATCTTTAGTCTCGGACCCCATTGGAAATGCACGTTATTGCACGACTGTAACTGGCTATTGGGCTACAGTATCCAACTTTTGATGTCTGTATGGTTGTGCGTGTGATTATATCATGTTTTATTATTCTATTACTTGATGTATTGCATTTAAGATGTTGTATGCCAAATAAATCTAAATTAAACTAAACATCATGGTAGCCACTTCAGCTAACTTCATCACACGAGGGGGGGGTAGGAAACTGACCATGCTTGATTTGTGCATTAGGGATTTTTTATCAACGGTAATTTGGGGAACTGGTACGTGGATTAACTATGACAGTCTCTGTCTCGTTTGCATTACAAAATCTCCTTCTTAAACCTAGTCAATTACATCTAGTAATATCTGATATCTTGGAATGAAGTGTTGACTTCAAAAATCCGTCGATTGGTTAGTGAATTAACCCTACTGCAAAGATAGTGTAATTGTAATTTCCCATAACGGTAAATTAAATTTAAATATTCTGACCAGGCTGGACTTTAGGCATTAGTCAAGTAAGGTATATGTGTGGAACAGTTTCTATATGCGTTTACACCGGATGTTGATGCCGTTTGAAATTAGCTTGTTGCTGTAGGTTTGAGCATTGCCCCCCCCCCTCACACAATTCCGTATTTTGATTTCTGTGAGGGCGGTTTTAACAGCATCAATACCGGCCGCTTCCTACCTCCGCCGCGGCGCGGCGGCTAGTCTTATTTCTGAAAAAAATGCTTGCCGGTTATTGAATTTTGATTACCATACTACCCATAATCCCTCGCGAGTTTGAAACATTTGAATTGCAAAATGTGAAATTTGCTGCAACTTTGAACAATTTTTTGCAAAAAATTCTAGAGGGTGTGTACTGGAAAACGATTATGTCACCATGTGATGTAGAAATATGTTCTATAGAGATGACAGTTTGTTTTGAGGTGGGACACCTCTAAGTTTGCATTCATTTTAGTTCACGCTTTCAATGTGTATGTCGCTGCCGATTTCAAGCAACCATGTGCCAAGTTGAATCGTTACACGATTGTAAACGTTTACACTGTGACATGGGGTATCGTTCAGTAGTATTATGTTTGTAACACCATTACAAAGGAATAATTACGCGCCGTACCGTATACTCGGTGGGGGGGGGGGGGTGGGGGGGTGGGGGTGGCGGAGTATTCGGTGACAGAGTACTCAAACCAATAGGGGTATTTGGGTGCGAGACAGCCAGGGCATCCCACACTATAGGGGTTTTCGGGTGACCAATTTTATGCCAACAAAAAAAAATTAAAAAAATAGTGGTCTTATAGAATTTTTTGCAAAAAAATACCAAAAATAGGGGGGGGTCTTGGGGAATAATTTTCCCCCAAAAAGGAGGGGGGGGTCGTTGGGTGACAGTTTGGTAGGTCACTCATTCTACGGTATGACCTGGACCAAATTGCTACAGAAGGTTACTTGCTGTACAAACCCCCTGGTGGTACAAACTCCGAACAACATACCAAAAAGGTAGGAAAAAGGAAGCATGGCAAAGGACATGCTAATTTGCATTAGACCTATGTGCCATTTTTGCCTATAGTATGGTTATAGACCAAATATATTAAAAGGGGACGACCCGATTTAAGTAGATAAAGTTTTCATCTTGATAGAATGGTGTTCACCCCTAAAAACCCATCTGGAGGGTTTGCGATGATATTCCACCCGTTCATCTGTGAGAGCTACAAACATGATTTTCTTACCCCTGATATGGGAAATAGATTAAAAAATAATATGTATATATTTAAAATAATATCGGTCGACCAAAAATTGGGTAAATTCGCTCATAATTTACAAACCAAATTATCCTTAGTACTAAGATTTCACATGGTAAATGAGAAAAATAGTAGGTTTCTTCAAATACCAAGAATGTTGCCACTCCCGGTAAATCCTTGGAGTATGGGGACGATGCTATTAGCGATCAGGCCACGGCCCTTTAACTATTGAGTCTTTCGTGCTGTCCAACATAGGACCCGATGTACTTGAGGTCTAACCTTTTTGAGTTGGGTACCGTGTGTAGTGTAGATAGGTTGATGATTCTCTTCCTCATTGACGGTCATGTATTCCATTCCGTGTCTTTGGCATTTAGATGTAGGCTGACTTTATCTGCAGCGTTCTCAAATGATGCTTTGTAGTAGATTTTGTGCAGCACATATCACATCCCCTGTAAGAGCTGCGTAGTCAAGGTTTGTGAGATGCTGACTTTGGTGACGTCTAGAATGCTTGACTGCCTTTTTATGCTGCTGTCCTAACTATTACCCAGGCTTTTACCAAATGACCCCCCTTTTAAAATCTTCACATTTTTTTTAAAGAATTTGAACACCCAAATTCAAAATTTTTGCAGCCTACGTGCACATTTTTAACAATTTTATAATTTCATGGCAGCAATTTTATAATTTCATGGCAATTGAACTCTGGAAAAGAGGCACTTTCTATTTTAACTTCAGGTTTTAACATCATTGGCCCCCTTCTTAAACTAAAGTTTCATACTGGATGACCCCATTTTTATTCAGCTTGTGTACCGAATGACTGTACCGTATTTTTGGGTACATTTTATCTGAAAGGACCCCGGAAAGGACCCTATTTTTACCTGGCCGAGGCACATAGCCATCACTTCGCATAGGGAGTGCCCCCGGCACTAGTTGACCCAATGTGTTTGAATAAATACTCTCTGATAATAATTTTTCTAAATAAAGATCTCCCCATCCCGAATGCAAAATTAATTTGGCGGGGAAATTGCGGCCATCTTGAATAATGACCATCACTTTCCACTTTTACCATATCAATTGCTAGTGCTACACACCTTGCAGGCATAGCCATGCAAAACAAGTTCAAACACTAACAGAAAAATGGAAAATCTCCCTAAACATGCATTTATGAGCTATATACCTTTGTCTAATTTGGGCGTGTACGTTCACGTAAGATAAATGCAAATTAGCATGTCTTGCCAGGATTCCCTTTTTCTACCTTTTTGATATGTTGTTTGGGAGTTCTTTTACTGCTCGTTACAGCAAGAAAACCTTCTGTAGCAATTTTGTCCAGGTGTACCTAGTATTTTTCATAGATTGAGTGGACTAGTGGTGAAACTTTCCAAAAACAATGTGGTCTTTGGGTGGCATTTTCAAAATATATGGGGTCTTTGGGTGACAGCGGTGCTGAAAATAATAGTTAACATATTGTTAACATAATAGCAGGCAGCTGTTTTGTCCTCTTTCAATTCATGTCAATATGGGAGAGCCAGCTGCAGATGGCATTTCTTTTCAATAGTAGACCACTCTTTGTAAGTAATTAAGTATTGACATGTTATGTAACCACGGATTCGATGACCTTAGTTTCGAATACGCATTATATACCCTTAAAGACAATTGGTGTTGTACAATGCGTAGCACTTAATATATTTGTAAAAGAGACTTTAAACTTAGGAACTGGCAACCATATGCGTTGCCGACAGGGGGAAGGACACGATCTGCTCGATTTTGGCATGGGGATTTCCAAACGTTAATTTGGGGGAACTGCTGCGTGCATTTACTATGGCAGTCTCTGTCTCGGTGACATTACAAAATCAGCTCTTAAACCCTCGTTCAAAAGATCTTAATAATATCATGACAATTTAAAAAAAAATGTTGACGTCAAAATCCGTCGAGGTTAGTGGATTAACCTCGCTTCAAAACAGTGCAATTTCCAATAATGGTCATTTAGATTTAAATATTCATGAACAGGTCTAGCCTTTTGTCAAGTCTGTATGTGACCGTTCGATATGCGTAAGAGCGCCCTCCTACCGTTAGGTCTTTGAATAAGACTAGCACTCTTCGCCGGAAGTTGCTGTCGTTCTGTTCCCGACATACAGTGCAAAATACCAGCAGATGTC
>JAMKCH010039557.1:0-13117 GCA_023653785.1 Ophioderma brevispina | reverse complement strand
ACAACACCCCCCACAAAACAAACATTAAACGAGAAGAAATAACAAGTCCAATTTTCTGATTTCTCAGATTTCTCCTTCCCGGTCTTTTTTATGTATGTTATTGTTTATTTTCCATACTTGGGCACTCTGATAGGTGCCCTGGAAACAATGATATGACACATAAATGATATCACACAGCACCGAAAGTGAAAACTGTATTCTGCATATGCACTATCAAAACGTATTCAATTAGTATCCAGCTATCTTAGCTGCGGTCGCGTTCAATCGATTAATGAGACCTATAAGTCGCGTGCCATGATACCACTTGTTGTAGTCGTATCAATGGTCCCCGGATGAGCAATTCAAAATTAACCAAGATGTGCGCAAGGTAATGCGGTCACGATACTTGTGAATCGATACTGATGGAGACAGTTCCCTACAGATTCGTACAGTCGGCGGGCCTACACTAATGTGTTAATTCCAGGAGCCATGTGCAATTCCCAAGTTATGTGGGAAATTGGTTGGCGGGGATGGCTGGTAAGCTGAAAAGTCCTCAATTTTTTAGTTTGCCATATTTTTAACAATTTGGTGCGTCTAAAACCCAGAGACGAGCCAGATGGTGGTACAGTCTAAAAATCACCGGATATAGATAAAATATAAATATAAAATAAAGTTAAATATAAAATAAAACTGAAAATCAGATAAGATAAACGTTATAATAACAATTAATTAAATAAATATAACAATATAAATTAAAAACCAAACAAAGATAAAAAAAATAACTAAATGAAAATAAATTAAAAGATAACTTTATATAAATATAAATGAATAAGAAAATAAATAAAAAAAAGAGAAAAAAACTTTAAATAAAATAAAGACAATAAATAAAAGATAAAATTTAATAAAATTACTTTTTTGGAAGTAAAAAAAAATAAATAAAAATCAAAATAAAAACTCGCCGGCATAGCGTTGAAAACTTGCAAACTTTAGGCCTGGCATGCGCTTACCAAATCGACTGGTTTTTTACAAACTCTACGTTTTATGTGCGCTCTAGCGTGCCATACTTAAAGCACTGGTGGAGAGAGCCACACCGGGTAGTTCGGCACCTGGTTGTTCGGACAACAGCCTCTTGTGTTTGTGTTAATGTTTGGGAAAGCATGACTGTTCCAGAGCTTTAGACTGATGACATTGAATGATCTGTCACCGAATCTACGCTTGGTAGGAGGTATTAACGAGTCGCGTATATAATCAGAAGAGGGACCGTAAGCTAGCTTCGCCTCAGTGTCATCCAAATTACTGTCCAACACATACAAATTGAGCACTGCGTATTGTTGATGTGGTCTATCGATGGCAAGGACCAATTCCTGGTCGGTTTGGACGGTGGTTTGGTTATTGATTTCTGTGGGTTGGACGGGTTTCCGGCAGACTAGGACATCGCATGGAGATTTGTTACAACATCAGCAATGATGTTTAGTGTGCATGGGAAAAAACCCCCATCAATGACGCTTTTTATAGTCAAGGCGAACTTAGAAAAGGCCTGCGGCTGAGGTCTAGTATGATATGAGGTAGACTTAAGAAATGCTGTTAATGGAAAACCAGTGGTTGGAGTGTAAGATTAGGTTCGCTGCTGGCAGTTACTAACAGGGGGAGACCACAAGACGGTTATCTACTTCCCCCATAAATGAGGTAATGTCACTCCAAATTTCTGGCCAAATAAGTATGCTCTTACGAGAAGGGTAAATGTAGATGTATCCCCTATAGGTGATGATGATAGGTGATCACTACAAGCTCTAAGATAGTAATGGATAAAAAAATACATTGTAGGCTGTTAAGAATTTGTTTGGACAGCAACTAGTACTGACTTGATTTTTTTGTTTGCGTGTTTCTAGATGGATAGTGTGAAGCTAAGCGAGTATGAACAGCCTCAGAAGCTGTTATGTCACATAATTTGTAGAGCGATTCCAGGGATGAATTTGAGAAGATCATCATGGACTTATGGCAAAAGGAAAAGGGAATCCTTATGAAGACACGGCCTTGGGGGGGAAAAATTAGTGATATGTTTGTACCATTGTTAACAAATACTATTGGTAAGGGGGGGGGGGTGCAGTGCAGTGCAGTTGTCTGAAACGTAAATGTTCATTCTTGTTTGATTTGATTGTAACCAGGGCAAAATCCTCAGGTAAGTCAGTTTTACTGGATGTGTTCACAACCGAAGTTACCCAAATTATTTGGTTGCAAACAGACTTTGGAGTTACTCAAAAGTGAACCTCCTCAACTTAATCTGGTCCTTATGACCCATACATAAATTATATGTGACTTCCAATGATTCCAAAACTTTCTGCACACTTAAATCTGAAGCAACTTTTGAATATGTTCAGGTAGGAGTAACTGGCTTCAGTTCAATTATTTGAGATTTTGAAGGTTGCATCATTGCTTCAAAAAAGCATCCTATTGTGAAAAAGTGTGAACCCTGATTATGATCCAAGGTGGTATATCTACTGTTAACAATCGTCGGCAAGTAATTCTTACAATTTGATGAGTGCTGTCGGGTAAAGGGAACTGTCTGAAATTAATTATTATGATCCCTTTATGTGTGCAGAGCTGTAAAGTGCATCAAAAATAAAGGAGAAAAGACATTATATTGCGGTAGTGTTTTTTTATTACATTGGTCATGGATATAACAAATTATCATGGACATACAAAAACTTCATTCCAAATTTATCCAGTCACACTGACTCAAAGTTCCCAGGTAATTCAAGATGATATTTGAGAAGAGCACAAATATTCATTGTGGATTTTTTTTTGAAATCAAAAAAACATACATATATTGTCATATTATATGGACGATTGGTGTGAACTTTGTGACACAAGGAGTTGGCTTGTTGCTCACTGTTAACAAATTCTTACCCAGAAAACTTTGGCTGTTTATTTTAGCTGACAGAGTAAGCATCACAGCAGAATAACACATGGAAAAAACAAAAATAACCAAATTATAAGCAAAATTAGCTGGAATTGACCATTTGTCAAGACACTTAAAGAACTCTGCAGTTCACATGGATGATGGTTAGTTTCATGCTGAATTTTGGTATTAGGTAACTCCTCTTTAATAAAAGGGGCATTCAATGATTTAGCACCCGTTTCTGGTTCAACAAAATAATATCTTGAAAAAAGTCCAAAATTCAGAGTGTGCTTTTGTGTTATGAACAAAATGTTGTATAATGGCCCAATGGAAATTAAAGATTGCTCTTTTCTTACAAACCACCAGATTGAATATAAGTTAATTGGCACATAGATTTGACCAATCGGTTCAAGGCCGCGGGACCCCAGGCTATGGCTTACAAAATACTCCTTTTACAAGAGATTTATGGTACAAACATCCCGTAAAGGCCATCTGTGAAATGAAATGTAAAAACTGGTTATTGAATACACATCGGTCTAAAAGTTCAATTTCAGTGATTCCGCACCTTTGTGTTTTATTAATTTTCAACTAGATATGCTTGAGAAAAGCTTATCACCAAATTGTGAGTTGTATTCCGATCTTCGGTTTTGTGTTATGAGCAATTGCTTTTTCCCACGGTCACATAGGCCAGTGCTGTAATTTTGTCCCTATACGGACCAGAAGACAAATTGCCAAATTTCTTACAGAAGTTACGAAAACGATTTTGCACATAAGATTAGGTACATGTACATACAGAGTTACTAAGGAGTTCAATGTATACAATGTGAAACTTTTTGGGGGTTAATTAAGTCGAAGGGGACAGGTTGTGGTATCATGAAATGCCCACTTTAAGGACTAGTGTTTGCAAGAACCACTTCTAATTTCATTGTTTTGCAGAGTCTTTTCTTGAAACAAAGGTAGGTGTATGTAACAATCATTTCAGAGCCCAGATATTGGTTTTGGTTTTGTCTCACTTTGGCATGATGGCTAAAAGGACACGGTAGTGTTGCACTAACTTCAATAAACAGATTTTATTTGTTACAGGAATTCAAAACTCTGGCTCACTTGGAATGATATTATGCACTGATGTCTATGTGCAGTGATGGAGTGGGAGGATATATGTTTGTATTGCCTGCTAAACAATATAAGTAATTGGGCTATTGAGCGTAATATAGTCTGTGTGTGTGAATCACCTCCAAAGCACCTTGTCTTCAACTTGGGTAAAGCAGTAGTACATGCTAAAAATGGTTTTACCAACATCACTGGGAAACACGCATTAGGGCTCGGTTTTGAAGTGGGTATACATTGTAAATACAGTCAACTCATACACATACAAATTACAAGTCAGTCATGTTGCTATTGATTTGTGTGTGCCGGGAATAAATAATAAACTGAAATCTAATTACTCCTGTAATTTGAGAGTGTTTAAACATGTGGGAAATTTTGTTGTTAATTTCAAAACCAACAACTTTTACAATCTACAAGTGCACGATTTTGTGTGCAAAAGTATTCACAAACACCCACACAAAATTTGTTCATAGCACTGTTACATCTAGAGTGTGGAATAAAAAAATGAAACGCAACAAAACATACGAATACAAGATTTTATAATTTCTTGAATTTTTGACCAGTACTACATTATTGGGCAGTTTGAATAGCTGGTCAATATTTGTGCTTCTATAAAATCTTGTCTGCATTTCATTTTTAAAGGTGCATAACAAATGTTTCGGGGGTAATTTAGGTTGCTGAATTGAAATCTTGTTGTACATCAAATATAAGGGGGTGGTAAGGTTTATCAGAGGGTCATAATTACGTGCTTAGATTGTGATAGTTTTGTAATTCCAAGGATTAAGAAAAGGTCTAATTTGCCTATCTAAAAATTAGTAGCTACATCACATATGTTCAAGGCTAGGGTTAAATTTTCAGATTAGTCCTATTGCCTTCAAATGTGTCAAATTCTTCATATCATCATAACAAAAAAGTGCAATAAAAAAAATAAAAAAAATAAAAAAAATGACCCATATTTATAGTTAAAGTCAACAATAACAGGGGTGTGCATGGTCCAACTGGGAGATTCATTGTCATTACCACGTAAGGAGCACTCTTGAGTGGACATGGGTTTAGAGATATCAATTTGCATGGTGGTATCACAGGATGAAAACATTTACCCAGGAGGCCCAGAACTGTATAAGCTTGTAGGACGTAGAAGAATTCAGGTAGGTCCGTTTCTGCTTGATGTACTCTACATGTTGGTAAGGTTTTAACCAAACTGGAACATTTTAAAATGTTTACCCCTGTAAAACCTTAACCTTGTGTAGGTCCAAAGTTGTTTCGAACTACATTGCATCATAGCAGCTGTGCGTACCAGGTGTAGACGAATTCGACAACCATGTTTTCCTGTTACTTTACCTTTAAGGGTACCGAAGCCGGTTGCGTTGTAAAATAGCAGTGTTGTGAGGCGAATTTGGCTAAATATCTTTTGATGTAACACTAGTTTAAAGGGGAATTTCGTGATCCACGGCCTCATCCCCGACCTCTTACCCAAAAAAAGTTGAGATTTTTTGATATCATCTCAACCATTACTACATAGTTCCAATGCAACCCTAAATATTCGAGCAAACCAGACGCATTCTTTAATTTAATCGGAATGACGTTTCGGTTATGGACCGCTCTATTTTAGGTTTGGCAGAAGAGTGTACTTAAAAACGTGTAGCAGCAAATTTACTGAATTCACAATACACTCAGATAAAAGTACTCACCCAAGTTGTTTGCTAAGCGTCCTTATAATACAAATCATCAACAGTGATTTGCAAAAAAGGCTTGAAATAAACCAAATTACATCTGCAATTTGCTTATCACATGTTTGAGTAATGGCGGCTAGTATTGCAGCTGTCGTCACTGTTGTGGAACTATACAATTATATGTGGAAGGATTTCCCCTGAATTTTGTCTCTCAAATTAATCATTATAATTTATGCATCTATTATGATAAAAGACCTTCTGAGGTAAGTGGTCCTTGTTTTACGAGCAGATTATAGTAACAATTTTTTATTAGCTCCGAAAAACCGCGATATTTGCAAACCTTTTGCTTGGAGCCTATTCTTTTACAACCTTACACTGCTACATGTTGTTATTGTAAACGGAAGTGCTTCTAGCGTATGCGAGTACGCCCAATTAAAAATGTTCCATCACAGGTCAGAAGTTGCCTTTTACTAGTTACGACCTAGTCCTAGTATTTCATTTATTGTAATGGAGTGTACACCAATTTTCTTGCAAATCGGTCGTATCTGTAGAAATTTGCAAATTTGTATTTTCTTCCGAACGGACAGAAATTACAGTATATTATCCATGGTTCACCGTGATACAAGCATTGCTCATAACACAAGCGTCAAGATCGGTATCAAGTGCAATTTTGGGAATAATCTTTTTCTCGGCGATATCTAACGAACGCATAAATAAAAACAGAATTTACTAATCACGAAATGCACCTTTAAAATCGTGCCAGAAGAAATATAGGGTTTCTTGTTTTTTCCGGCTTGTCACATCGAATCACTCAGTGCTCACACCTATCTCGCTTCCACTTTCCATCTCTTGAGCTCATGAGTATTTTTCTGCCACTCATCCCGCCACTCATGCACTGCAGCCATTGCAGCAGCAGCAGAGTGTGCCAGTGAGTGGTAGGGATTTACCCATCTGAGGCTGAGCAATGAGCTGAGCTTGCTGACTGACTGGCTACTGAGCTTGCTGAACTGGGAGCTTGCTGAACTGAGGCCGGGTGCTGAACTGACTTGCTGAACTGAGTTGCTGAGTCTTAGCTGCTGACTGGCTTGCGAGTCTGAGCCTTGCTAGTCTGAGCTTGCTGAGTCTGAGCTTGCTGAGTCTAGCTTGCTGAGTCTAGCTTGTCTTGAGGTCTTGACTTGTGAGTCTGACTTGCTTATCTGAGCTTGCTGATCTGAGCTTGCTAACTGCGCTTTCTGGTCTGAGCTTGCCTGAACCAGGGTAAAATTCGTTGCTGTTTGCGAGAATCATTCTTGATTCCCCAAAACAATTTTGGCAGCCTCAATATAAACTGCATGTTGAAGGCTTGTTGGCAGAAACGAGCTAAGTAATAATACTGAACTTCATCCCAATAGTTTTCCAGAGCTGAGCTGAGCCTGCTGAGGCTGAGGCTGGGTCTCAATTAAAAGACTGCACATTTTTGGAAGAGCGGAACCTTGAAAAAGGTTTTTTTTTTTTTTTGAAGACTTTTTGACCTATATCACCAAAATGTGGACTATTTGTCAAAATTTCTTTAAATTTTGCTACTTTTTTTAATAAGGAGCTCCATTTATTGAGTGATGAAAGACTTCAGGAGAAGCCGTATGAGCTCTGGAGCAATTGAGTTCCTCAGAAATTGAAGGTCTGAGTAATAAACAGCTTTTAAAACTAGCCCACTTTGTTCACAAATTTGATTGTAACAGGAATAGCTAAGGCTTTTCATAGGGTAGACTGCAAAATTTTGTAAACCAGGGGGTCTTTTTTAAAAAGCGTAGTCAAAGCTTTCGTTTTTGTCTTCTGTAGTGTAAGGAGTATAGAATTTCAAGAAAAAATAGGTTATGGAGCTTAATCTTTTCTCCTGTATGCTATTTTTTATCACAAAGATTGAAAATTGAGCAATTTTGGTGAAAAAATGACAATAATTTTAATGGAAATTTATGTTAACTACCCAAAAGAAATTTAGACTTGCCCTAATCATTTAGTCACATATGCACTTTTTTGGCAGCTCTTGGTTGAAATTATGAACATTTAGCGTAAATTTGGCCATTTATAAACTTTTTACCCTTTTTGGACCAAAAAAAGGTTTTTGACCCATTAAAAAAGTGTTTTTAAAGAGCAAAACAATTAGTAGAGTAGAGAAAATTTTTCATAGATTAATATCCTAGTTTGTATATATGTGTGTGAAATGCCAGGCAAATCTAATAAACTTTGTGTTTGTGCGGGACGTTGACATGTGAACGGAAAATTTGACTAAAATCCTATTTTTGGCACTACTAAAAACACAAAAACTAATTTTAAGCTTTTACAAGGAAAAGTACTTATGGATACCTCACATATTAAAATGCTTTATTCACCAAAATGCCTTTCCAAGGTTAAGCTGCTGGTTTGTCTAGTGCTGGTTATGCTTGTGCTGGAGTGACAATGTCAAATAGTGAACGGAAATAAAGTCATTTTTTGAAAAACTGAAAAAACTGTCAACACTTCAAATTAACTTTTTATTCAACAAGCCATGCAAAAACTTAAAACATACATAAGATAGGAAGTTGCAGACCCTTATTTTACAAGATATTACAAATAAAGTGGCAGGACGTGACAAACCTATGTCACGTCCTGCCATGTGAACGGAAACTTCTCATCGGTAAAACAAAGACACATTAGAATTGTTTGTCAAAATATGATATAATGTGATAGTTAGTTGAAAAGGATTAGTACAAAAAAGTCTCATAAAGATGGAATCTATTTAATACACAGGAGCAGGCCGTTGCCATAAATGATGGACGTGACAAAAATTTGTGAACGGAAATGTGAACAAGGATTATTAAGTGTAATAAGGAATTTGTAAACCAGGAATCTATTTTTTTGTATCAAATAATCTTGAAGGGTCATTAATGTAATTACAAAATTACATACCACAAATATAATCTTGGTGTATCTGGGTATGAATGAATATGTATGACAAATGTGAAGGGAAAATGTCACGTCCTGCCACATTTGACTGGTTCAAAAGTCCATTTAAAGGCTTTTCACTACTTTTGGTTTTACATGTTGAAAAGCTTCACTAGTATCCAACAAAGTAAAACAATTCAAACTGATGGGCTCAACAGGGTTATAATGGCAGCTGAAAAACAAAAATACATGTTTTCAGGTTGACAGTGATGACCAGATTTTGACATGGGGCCGCCGGTCATTGAAATACAACGTGAAGGAACTGGTTAAGTAGTGGAGGTAGGCCTCTGTAGGACATAATGCAATACCCACAATGATCTTTCAAGGACTCTACTATTTTGACACAGGGTGGGGGGGCCCATGTGAAAAACGGGAAAAGTTGCATTCTACCTATTGAAAGGCCTACTCAGATACAGTAGGTGCACGTTAAGATTTTGTAGTTTGTATAAAGGTACAGTCTTCAATTTTTAATTTAAAAAAAAACAAATTATTTTTGGTAACTTGGGGAATAATTTCGTGTGGTTTTTGCCTCTGTGCTGATTGGTCTGGGTTTCCTCAAGGGGCAGAAATAAACAACTAGCTACGGAGGGATAATATAAATGACCAATGAACAACGGTCAGCAATATAGGTGAAGTGTTTGTTTACTGTTTAATTTATTGCCTAAATTTTAGGAAGTCAGTTTGTGAGGTTCTTCAGAAGAGTCCCATTAGCCAAAAGACCCTCATCTTCAGGACACAGTTCAGTACCTTCCATCCGCCAGTGTATTTAGAAAATACACCCCCCTGGTTTTTGGGTATGATGATATAGATGAGTTGTGACTGTATGTCCACATGTTGAAATTCAGGAGCCCTCGGTGTTTTTCTGGCAGGCAAAATATTACAGTAGTTTCAATGACAAAACCACATTAAAATATGGTCATAAATACTTACAGACTTTCTTGATTAAATCGGTCACAATATGCAGCTGGTAGGCAAATAGCAAGCTATGCTTAATAAGAAAGTTGGTGTTATTTGATTGCAACAAAAGTTAAAGCAAAAAACAAAATTACCATGCAAATATAGGGGGCTCTGCCTGCCAAGGTTTTCAGACTTTCTCTCTTACACAAACAGGGGGCGCCACAACATAAACATAATGTCACATCATCTATTAGGATCCCAGAACACACAAGGTCAATTCATAATGTGTACAACGTAAACGCGTTAACTGAACAGTGTCCTTGGTTAGATGAGGATGCCAAAGCTCAACACTAATGAGCTAGCAAAATCGCAATTCCCTTGGCACGGGCAATAGCTTCATTCACCAATGTATTTAGAAAATAACCCCTGGTTTTGTGTAGGATAATATGATACCCAGATAACACAAGGTTCAATTCATGTAATGTATGTACAAGTACAACCCACTGAACTGTTTGTCCTTTGTGGTTGAGCATATTGTAACTCATAGTGATAGTGAGGTGCATAACCAACAGGTAAACTGAGGTAAGTATCGTCCAGCTAGGGGAAAACCAGGGACGTATGCAGGATTTTATTTTGGGCGGTGCGGAACTTTGAAAGTGGACTTTTTGATAAAAAGAGGACCGGACCCCCTAAAATGGTCCTTTTCGGACTTTTGAACATTTCATCACCAAAAAGTGGATTCTAAATTTGGAAAATTTTATCAAAACATAAACAAAGAATGGACCTTTTGCCCCCTTTGGTGGGAATTTGGGGGGGGGGGGGCAACTCACCCTGAACCCTCCTGAATACGGGCCTGAGAAAACTGGGTTTGAGGAAGTGGCATTGTCAACTTGAGAAAAGGGGAAGAGTGCACCCTGGACAAAACAATTGAGGAAAAATTAGGAAATTTGATGAAAAATCATGCCAATCCAGCATTTTTTTTTTTGACACTATTAACCATCCGATCAAGAATGACTTTCCCATTGACTGGGCCTTTTGACCCCTAGGACAAAAGGGGTTCATAGGCACAAGGCTGCCTATGCTACAGTTTTGAGGTCACCCCAACACATTTTCTGACCAAAGGCAATCTGGTGCATACCAGAGGGTGTTGGAAACAATCCCATAATGATTGCAGTGTTCTAACGTAGTGATAAATGCACATCAATACTAGGGATAATAAATTGTTCAGAGAGTGTAAGAACCACAAGACATTTCCAGATCATGCCAACAATAAGTATGTGCTAATGCTTGTGGGTAAAATGAGTGTTAAAGTCAGGGTTTTATGTTGTTAGATAGGTTTTTTGTTGTGGGCTCACATGATCATATTGAAATGAAATTTCTCAAAAGTGGGCATTGTGGATAGATTCAATACACCTCTGGGTCGGTAATGGGGGTTGCATGAATCATCTGGCTTTTAAAGAACAACATAAACAAAGTGGGCCAAACCAACAAACAATACAATAAGTGCCATTCAGAAGTAGTCTTTCAGCTTCTCTGCAAAGACCCTCACAGCGTTTGAGAGCAAAGCGTACGGTACAGATACAGTGAGCTGGCGGGGGGGGGGGGGGGGGGTGGGGTAGGACATTGCCGACATAAACAGCAACGGCGAATTCAAAACAGCATCAACTTCCAGGTGCTTTCATGTGTACAAAACGTACGTTAGGAGGGCGTCTTTGCAATCGAACGGTTAACAACAGACTTGACTAAAGACTAGCCCGTGGAGGGCCTGGTCAAGATATTTAAATCTTAAATGACCGTTATTGAAAATTACACTGTTTGCAGCGAGGTTAAGCCACTAACCTCGACGGATTTTTGACCTTAATAATTTTTCTCCTAAATATCATGTATAACTAAGATCTTTTGAACGAAGGTTCAGATTGATTTGCAATGTCAATGAGACAGGGACTGCCATAGTAAATTATGCACGTAGCAGTTCCAAAATTACAAGTTGGACATCCACAATGCCAAATCGAGCAGACCCCTACCCCCCAAGCGGTGCAGGTAAATATGGGAGAGGGCGCTCTCACTCAAATACAAAGGAATAAGCAGAACTCTGGATAATTTTGTTGCTCTAATATAGTATTAGAGCAGTAAGATGGTTTTAAAATTTATCGCTCTGTATGTCACACTTTCACCGAAAATTAATGGGTCATGAAATTGTGTTAAAGTATTAGCTTTAGATAAAAAAATCAATTTACTACTGAAAAGGTTGTGCAACTTTTTGATTACAAGGATATTTATTGGAGAGGACTGGACAATTTGTTTCCTACTGATAACAAGGCTAACCTCAGGGTCCCTGTACTTTTGGTGGGTATATTCCTTCTTGACTCTGGAAATATCGATATGGGGTTCATTCCCTTTCTCTTTTCTGTTTTCTCATTTAAATTAGATTCAGTTTTACTAAAAGTTCAGAGAAAGTTGGAAAACAGAGGTTTTACCATTAAAATTTCATCATTTGATTTGAAAACAGTTGATTTAGCTAAAAGCTTTTGGGTTAGAATGGGTAAAAAGGGAGGAGTAGTTTTTCATAAACAAATGTCAAACTCATGCAAAAATTTTCCATCCCGAGTTCAAAATCAAACTTTCAATGTGAAAAAGGGGTTGGGTGGGCTCTGAGGGATAGAGTACCAAGCAACTCTTTAAAATGATTGGACCTGTCATAGACATATTTATCAAACATTGCACAGTGTTTGTCTGAAAAGAAGAGGAAAAAAAAGTGAAAAAATGCAAAAAAAAAGGGAAGAGACCCTTTAACAGATATGTGTGAAGTTGTTTTATTTTGTCTCATGTTTAATTAAACTCGGGTCTAACAGGAAAGATCAATCCTTCCTTCTCTGTTCAGAGGTTTGCCACTGAATGAACAGAATGGCTTTTTCCTATGTACTTATTACGGTACACAGTTTAAAACCATCTATTATCATTGCTTTAGAACACATTTATATTGCACTGGGAATACGCCTCTAGTCACTCTATTCCACAGACTCATTCCTCTCACAAGCTCCATTCCACTTTCACCTAGGAAGGGATAAGCTGCCTCTCACACAGAGCTCGAAACAAACATGTTTCACATTTCTTACATTTCAATTCGGGAGAGTGCAACCAGGAAGCCACCAGAATTTCTGATACCCATGGGTTAAAGGTGCAACGAGAGATTTTGAGGCACCAATTGGTGTCATAATAGTAAGTTCTTTCTTAAGATTAGACACTCAATAGCATTCTTACCTTGTATTTAGCTACAGAATGTCCTTAAAGAGACAAAAAAGCAATTTGATTTGCTTATATTCAGTAAACACATAGGCTGAAATTTCGTATTGCTCCTATACGAACTTACGAATTTTCACAATTTTTGGTACCAAAGAAACCTTCCTCCGCTGATCCTTTCAATTGGGATATTTTGATGGAATTGGAAAGCTTTTAGATCAGGGCAAAATCACACTTTCAATTTTTAAAGGGAACACCTGACTGAAATCTCTTGTTGCAAAAAAACCTTTAATTTGATCACAAACATGTTTCCATAAACCGATAGTCAAAAATATCAAGAATTTCACGTGTCACATGTTAG
>JAMKCH010039556.1:0-13790 GCA_023653785.1 Ophioderma brevispina | reverse complement strand
TCCAAATCACTTGTTACGTTTATCGCCTATATCTGGTATACCCGTTGGTACTAAATTGCGAGGTTGGAAATAAGGGAATGAATTACGCAACAAGCCTTTATAAGAGGAGGCAACAGAGACAGTCGTCACTAACTGGCACAAGGCAATACCATGAGGTTCGCGGGCCACATTTTCAAGCTTACGACAGCGAGAGGAAGAATCGCAAAAGATGGCGTGAAAGGAAAATCGCTGCGATTCGGGGGGAATCGAGGGGATTCTCGCAGCTGAAAAATCGCGTCAAGGATCAACGCGGCTGAATCACTCTGAGGGAGGTTTTGTATGAACTTGGCGCTGTCATTTGGAGTGTCTTCGTGTTGTGAGGACAATATCATCGTTGAACTGCACGCTTCTGTGGACATTAGTGGACTTCCTTGAGGGCAATAAGTACAATGCTATAAATTGTAATCTAAAATATTGAGTGTAATGTAATTGTTATGGTAAAGTTGTTTTTGGAGTTTTGGACATACCAAATTCTTCGAACCAAATCAAAGTAAAGATCATTTTTAAAAACTGGCTTATTATAATATAATTTAGATCATTTGTGCACAAGGCTCATTTTTTGTGTGTGAAAGTATTTCTGACCTTAGACGTCTACGATACGTCATAACAGCACATAAAAGAATATGTCTCAAACAAGTATTATCAGCATTTATATTGAAGTGAGAATATTTGGGCTAGAACTGTAATAAAGCTACAACGTTTAATTGAAACATTTTGTGTCACCTGCAGAGAATGCCAGGAAGACACTTACCAGTCCTTAATTCGTCTGACCGTATGGCCGTGGCCCTATGGCCGTTGTTTTCAAAAGGTTAAGTTTCGAATAAAGTTTCTCATTCGAAAGTAAAAGTCCAATTGCTCCAGAAATTGGGTCATAGATCGCCCTTGGAAACCTCCATATGATATGAGGTCAGGGTCACATTTACCAAGTCAAAGATCATATGAGGTCAAGCTATACAATGGGCTTGCAAACTTCAAATGACATAAGGACAAAGAAAGTCCAATGGCGATAAAACTTGTGATTCATTAGATGTTCCTTGCTAACCTTCATATGATAATGAGGTCAAGGGTCACATACCAAGGTCAAGTTATAAAATAGGCTGAAAACATCAAATTTGCTTCATTGCCAAAGTAAATGTCCAATAGCTACAGAACTTGGATTATCAAAGCCCCTTGGGAACCATCATAAGATAATGAGGTCAAAGGTCACATACAAGGTCAAAGGTCATGAGATAAAGTTACCAAATGGGCTAAAAACATAAAATTGGCCTCATTCACAAAGAAAAAGTCCACTTGCTTCGGAACTTGGGACATGTATGCTCCTTGGAGACCTTTATATGATGTGGTCAAGGCTCACATACCAAGGTCAAAGGTCATCTGAGGTCAAGTTAATGGGCTGAAAACGTCAAATTGGCATTTTTGAAAGGTTGAAATCCAATTGCAACCAAACATAGGACTTACATGCAATAGGGAACATTTATATGATAAGGGCCAGGGTCAATTACAAAGGTCAAAGGTCATCTGAGGTCAAGTTGTAAAAGAGGAGCAAGGGAAAAGTGCACCGCGAAAGCAGGCGACATTTGTGGTTCGAGAACCGCTTGTTTTTAAAAATGAGCCTGTCTCTTTTTAAATTCCCATCTTTTGAACTAAACAGTCCTTTCAGGTCATTGTAAAAATCTAATATGTATCTTTATAAATGTGAAACACATAGTGGGAAATATGAAATAATTATGTACACGTATGTATGTGTACATGCAAGCAGTCTTCAGTATTGTTTATTGGCATGTCACAAACATCTGCATGTATTAAAGGTAGATTCTGAGATTTTGAAATAATTTGTGTGTGTGTATTAATTGAGAGTCAATTAAAATTTAAAGAGACACTGGCACATTTGAAAAATAGTGCACCCTCTAGATTTTTCAAAATTGATATTTTTGCACGGTATAAAGCTTTTATATACATTAGCCCTCACCTGAATTATTAAGCCCAAATCAGCATGCTTATGGGTAAACAGAACAATTTTATAATTAATGTCGGCGGCGACATTAATTCAGCAGACAATGTGGTAGTGGCGTGTACACACAAGAAAACACACAGTTGATTCTCATGGCATGCATCTTGTTTGACCCGTCTGTGACCTTTGTGGTTTTAATATCAATGAGTACGAGTCTGTGATATTCATGTAAGAGACACATTTGTTGATTAAAGTTACAGCAAACTTAAAAGCTAGCCTACAAATTACCTGGATGTCTTTAGCCTATTATTAATGTCCCTCTCTGCTTTTGGTTATGTTATTTATATGTGTAAAATATTTCTCTATTCTTCTATTGGCCGAGACTATCATTTGATAAAAATTTCATATTTTCTGAAAATGTGCCAGTACCGCTTTAAGATAGTCACTTCAGTTGTTAAACTCCAAAGTTTGAGATGAATCTTATTTTTTTTGTTTTGATGTAGCAAACCTTCATATGTATAGTATACCAGTACCATAGGATACTGAGTATGACCAAAAAAAATCAGGATTCGGAAATGTATACCAAAGTTGTGATTTTCTATATGAAGGATATCGATTTGAGCTTAGCTTCTTTTAATTATAATTGCCATTTTCATGCATATAATTTTGAAAGAGGAGGAAATCTTGAATGGGTATTATTTTTTTGTGGTAGTAACTGTGGTTTCATTTTAATTTTGCTGATGGGAATAGTATTTAAGTCTTCATGCTACCATGCATTGAAATTACACATGACATGCTAATTGCATTTTAATGACACCATGACATGAACGATCCATTGCTCCATTGCGTGGTTCAATTTGCTTTCTCACACAGTGATTAGTGTGTGGAAATGTATAGTGTATGTGCAAAACATGATTTGTTAGAAAGAAAATTGAGGGCGCCATCCTCTGGAAATCACTGAGTCAACCTTTATGTTTGCAATTTGGGCATGATATTTGATTCGGACGTATGTTACTGAATGATCATATTTCATCAATTGGAAAGATTCTTTTCATTGGTGTAGTGTCATTGGAATATACTTCATTCCAAAAAATGCTACACAATTGCCTATTAAGGTATCTGTCACTGCTACCTTGACATGGATAATTCACTTTTATATGAGATTTACGAGATACAAATTAACATCTAGCTCATCTTTAGCTCATTTTGCTTGAGTTGTAACTCGCACTAAATCTAGGGAGCACATTACAGGAATACTGAGAGATCTTAAAGAGACATGTGAAAATTTCCAGAGAGAAGCGACCCCAATTTTTTCGAAACCCAGGGTTATTTACATATTGGAAGCTTACCAATGTATTATTAGATCACACCTGAAGTGAAATAAGCCGAATATACTGTCTTTAGTAATAAGATGATGAATTTAGTATTTTCTGTCGTGCCACGACGAAAAATCAAAGCATGGGTTTTAAGGGATGATTACGATCACAGGGAAGTTCAAAAACAATGTTTGTGGTTTTCTTTCATGCATGTTCATCCTAATATAAATCTTTGAAACGTTCTGGTAGGTGTCTAGAATCGATCAAGTGCAATTGGAGAAAAAATTTGTATCCATAAAAAAAATCTCCTCCTGTAATTTTAAAAGGGGCACCGCCACATTTTCACAAAATATGATTTTTTTAATTGTCGCAAATGAGAGTGTAGGCCATTGGAAGAATACAGATATATTTTACACATAAAAATAAACACACCCCAAACAGATAGGGGCATTAATTAAGAGCTTTTTTATCCCTCTGGGCTTGAAAAGCAGAGGGGGACTTATTGTGAGGTGCGAATGTCTGGAAGGGTGTATGTTGTCATGTGTGGGTTCCAGATTGGTAGGTTTGGTTAGGTTTTTGTTTTTTCGCATCTCCTTCGAAAAGGTTAAGTCCGATTTAAACCAGAATTTGGGGTAAGGTGCAATAGGGGTTCCTTCAGGTGTGGATGAGTCAAAGGGCAGAGACCAAGGTCAAAGGTCATCTGAGGTAGTTCCAGACTGACATCTGCCAGGGGTGATTTGATTGCAGTTACTTGCAGTATTTTTTTTAAAGATATCCAGTAGTAATTTGTAGCAACTTTGTAAGTTTTTTGAAACATTTAAAGGTGCCAACGAGAGATTTCAAATAACAGGTGTCCATAAAATTGTTAAAATTCTGATTTTTGCCGATGTAAAGCTTCCACAAAAATATCCCCATCTTGAAAAGATAAGTGAGAAATGTTTCTTTGAGTAAAAAAAATTGTGAAATTTAATTTGTAAGGAGAAAAAATACGAAATTCAGCATACAGTTTATTTGAAAGATAAGCAAGTCAAAATCACTGTTTTCTCTTTTTAAGACATTCATGTAGCCAAATACAAGGTAAGAGATCTATTGAGCGGTCTAATCCTATGAAATTACTATATGACACCAAATCTGGTGCCCTCAAAATCTCTCGTTGCACGTTTAATCCAACAAATGTGGACTATTACATACTCGTTCATCATGATATTAAAACATTAAAGGGCAGGACCGGTCAAACAGGGTGGATGCCAGGGAATCAATTCTGACATGTTTTTGTGTGATAAGCATTAATATCCCTGAATAAAATGACTCCGTAGTCATTTATTATCAAAATGGTCTGTTTACGAGTAGGGCGCTGTTTGGGCTTGATCATTTCAGGAGAGGCTGACTAATTATAGTAAAGCTTGACAAAAACGCAAAAATATCCATTTTTTGAACAATCTTGAGGGTGCACATTTTTTCAAATGTCCCGTTGTCTCTTCAATGGCTGACAATTATGGACAGGACTTTTGCTAATTGAACCCTGGTAGTACATGCTGAGTGGATTGGCGTTATTGAGGTTGATTGCGACGTGGCATACTGGTTTTGCTACATGTTGCGTGTGTTCAACGGGTTGTTTGATTTTCTAAATGGGTAGTGGCAGTCTTGTCTATGTAGAAGCCATAAGATCACCAATTAAATTAAAGGTGCAGTGAACTAAAATCTGTTTAAGAATGAGAATAAAGGGATGATTGGGGAACGGTACTCTCTCTCTTTATGACGCCTTGAAACCTGTGATGGCATGGTTTTGCTGGAAGAACTCAGCCATCCAGCCTCATTCTCCACTTCCCACAAAATGCATTGCCTTGGTTTCAATTTGTCATAAAGGAGAGTAGTACGGTCCCAAAAATCATTCTCTATTTGAAAAGATGGCTGTTTTCCTGATTTTAAAAACATTTTGTTATTAGTGATGATTCAGGTGATGGTTCATCTCATTTTCACTCTACTTCTGAGAGCACAATTGACTCTTAAAAAGGGCTTGTGCCTACGCTTGCACTGTCTGGCACCTTCCTTGAAAGCATATGTGGTACAAGCTTTGTCGTGAGCAATTCTGTCTTCTATTAAGACAAAAATTAAGCAGTGATTCAATACGCTTGGTAGCGATAAGATTTGACAGTCCAACTCAATACATTATTGTTGAAAATGACCACTTACTGCCTTCCTGGGTAATGGACAATAATGGAAAGAATGAAAAGTGCATCTGCCTAATGAGATCTTCTTGGAATGAAAAGACGAAAAAAAAATGCATTGCAATATATCTTTTTATGTGTTGCTTGCAGGAGACATCTGAGCTGCACGAAATAAGATTAGCGCAACTCTCCGCGTCTTGCACCAAACCGGTCAGTTTTTTACTTCTCAGTGGGCGGTCGGTGACGCCCTGGAAAGCTGACCTCATAGGGCTCTCCCAAAATTAGGCTTGATAAACATTGACACATGCGGGCCAGTGAAATTAAGAACCAGTATTCATCTACTTACGTTTAAGCCTGCGGGCAACATAGGTGGTATTTCTGGAGCATAAAACCAGGTCCCCACTTTGACTAAAATGACAAAAGCATAAGCACACAACAGCTAGCTGTGTAGGGTGTATTCCAAGTTGTTTTTTATGATGTTATCCCCTTGCAATTACAAACTACATTGCGAGGTCACTTAGGAGCTTTGTTAGCCATCACAAATTTACCTCCCTTAATTCTCATTTAAACTTCAATTTTAAATGTATTTTTATTTTGCTCATAGCCAGATCATCACATATTCATGATTTTCCGGACGTTGGTGTGGTCATCGTTACGTGATGACGCACACGGATTGAATGTACACTTTATGTGCTGAACAAGAGAATATGCTTTTTTTCATAGTATTGGTCAAAGTGTGATTTTAAGATAACATTCAGCTTGAGCATTGGAAAAGGCATGTAACATGATTTGTAAAATGCGATTTTTTACTTGATAATCTTGAGTCCATACTCATATGAGCAATCAGATTTTGTTCGGAAAACATTGGTAATTTTGGCAGTGCAATGATTTAACATCACCCACACACACCGAACGTGTTCTGGGCAGATGGCCTGGCCTGAGCCATACTGAATGAATCGAGGACCGGACAAAGCTCAAATTACATAGGAAATGACAACCAAAGCGGGAAATAGGATGGGTCACCGGCCATAGCGTGGCTTGGACATAGCCGAGTTGCTTAACATTGGTAATCAACAGTGATTCAATTTAGGTCATTCTCATAACGGAATTAGATCAGGTTAGCCCGCTGCACGCTGGTCACTCAAGGCCATGCAATTTTACCATTTCTATTGTGAGCTCAGGTTCTTGTTCATGCATGGGAAGTAAAATGGGAAGAAAAAAACTGGAGGACAAAACAGGCATTTTGTGTGTGAATAATCTGAAATGAGCGCGATACGATCATGACAGTTGAGCTAAAACAATAATCCTTTGATTTGGTAACTGATTGGGAAGATTTTGTTGATGGCTTCAATTTCATCCACAAATATCCAGTCCTTGACCACCGCAGGTGCGGTACAAAAATAAGGGTTCTTACCAATGAACAGCAGCAATTAAAAAAAACAAGAATTAATCGATGCTGACAACTGTTCATTAAATAGCATGCACATCTGCATTGTTTTGTAATTAACTGCAAACAAACTTTTAATTAACAGTCCATGCTGGGAGACCTTTCTGTGGAGTTGCATGCAAAAATATCAAAATTAGACCACAGATAAGACATTCAAACTGGTAATGAATAATAAATAAGACCTATTCAATATTTTTATTTATTAGACAACTACAAAATCACTGCGCAATGCAATCAAGCACAAATAGTTGGTTGTTGGGAAGACCAGGGCATACCCGCTAGATATGGGTGGGAAGGCTCACGCTTCCAAACCGTGGGGCATTGAGTGAGAGACAGCCAAATTGCGAGGGGTTTTCTGAGTGACAGGATTGCAAAATTTTTCAGGAAATGGGATCTTTGGGTGAGATTTTTGCAAAATTTTCTAAAAAATAGGGGTCTTTGGGTGTAAATTTCTGCAATTTTCCCCCAAATAGGTTTTTTTGGGTGACAATAGTAATTTTTTTTTTAAATTGGGTGTAATTTAAAAAAATATGGGGTGTTTGGGTGACAATGATGCTGAAAAAGGGGGTCTTAACAGCCTTACATACACATCACTTCCAAGATGGGAATGCCCCCCCCCCAGGAATACCAATAACCAGGGTGGTGCAAAATTCCCAAGACACCCCAGTAACCAGAGTGTTCCAACAACTGCCAAATGGGTTGAAATGCTCTAATTTAGGCCAAAGTTGGTCCCAATCTCTCAAAAATCATGCCGGAAATGAAAATGGTGTATTTTCTTTTGAAATCCCAGCAAAAAAAAACCATTCTCTCCAGTCGATGCATCACTGGGGAAGAATAAAAGCCACTATCATAGACGGTGGTGGTGCCAGGGGGTGGCATGGAGGCATTTTGGCAAAAATCAGCAATTTGTGGCCAAAAATCACCACATTTTGGCAAAAATCAGCGATTTTGGGCCAAAATTGGTTAATAATATCAAAATTTGTTATATTTTGCCATTCCAGAATTTTACTTTTCCCCTCCCCACCCAAAAAAAATTCACTTTCCCAACCATGTGCCCCCCCCAGAAGTTTGAATGTCTGGCACTGCCACTGATAGGGAGATCATCAGTCAAAGTTGATGTCTGCTTTGTTGTACTGAAAATAGTTGTAATAAAGTCCTGCAAGTGACTAAGGTTAAACAGTTGTATTTTTAAACATTATTTTGAAGCTTGGAGGAACTGGTATTTGTATTTTTAAACATTGAAAATTGTGAAAGTGGCATCTGCCACTGCAGTTTGCAAATAAAGTCCATAAGGTCATATGGGGTCATTAGAAGGTAAATTCTGTGTACACCCCAAGTGGAAGTCTTGGGCAGTGGTTCTTGTGACCAAGTGTGAAGTCAATGAATGCGTAATATGTATGAGTTCAAATATATGCAAGGTTAAAGGGGGCATTTGTGATTCCAGCACCTTCTGTTATTATTGATCAGCTAGATATCCTTGAGAAAGCTTGTTCTCAAAAGTTGAGCTGATCTCCGATCTTCAGTTTGTGTTACCAGCAATCACTCGTTTCCCACAGTCCATAGGTACCTTTGCTAATTTAAAACAACATTTGCAATTTTTTAGATGCGATCCCCGAATTTGCACGTAAGATTGGGCACGATGATATAGAAATCTCACTTTTTTATAGTAAGTCGGGGGGGGGGGGGGGGGGGACGAGGCTGTGGGATCACAAAATGCCCCTTTAAAATTTTACCACACATGAGCAACATACAGACAAATGCTTGTGACACACACACACAAACATGCACTACCTAAGTAATCCCTAGATGAATGTCTGCAAGTAGACTACAAAACAACCTGTTAAACAAATTTTATTTGAATTGATATCATTGCACAATTAGGCATGGTAGTCGGGATGGTGTATATTGTAGTTTTGTATTTTGATTAAGTTTAGTGCTTGGGATGATAGTGTTAGGAAGTATGGTTTAAGGTTTATGGTGGTAGTTAAAGCTGACCAGAGATTTACCGAGGATGGCTGACCGATAATTGCTTCCAGCAATCAAAATGAAAAACATCTGATTACATTCACACTTTGAAATTGAGTTTTTAGGTGACTCTCTTTGGTTCTGCTTGGAATATCTTTAAATATGGGAATAATAACCATATACCCTTTGTCAGGGGTTCTTTGGTGGGGGTGTTTTAATTGATTATTATTAAATTAAGACATTTTTTTACCTACTGAGGTAATCGTTGTTGTAATGTTTTGCCTCTTCTGATTTTTGACCCTCCTATATTTTACCCTGGCACCAAAAAGCACAATACAGAATGGGTGGAAAGGGTATAATGTAATTAGGCCCAAACACCTACTTGTAATTCCATAAGATCATTGAAATATGCAAATACTAATGTTCGGAGGATAATCTCCTAATCAAACAAGGTGCCAAATCAATTCTTGACATTCCCTTTCAGATATTTGGCCATTGGTTCGAGAAATCAATCCCAAACTTGGCAAATTCGTAAGAAAGGCGGCGACTCTATTGAAACAACCTTGTCCCCCACTTTATTCCATCCAAATTAAATTGTGACTTTCTTACCAATACAACTGAATTTGCATGTAAGATTAGGAAGAACATGTTTAATTAAGGCTACGTTCAGATTATATGAAAATCTCTAGTTTTTTCAGTTATAGTCTGTGTACGAGGTGTGGAACAAAAATGTTGTTTAATACAACACACTGTAGTGATATAATGATACTCCATTTCATCATAAGAGATACCAATGGTGAGCCAGAAGAAGGTTATCTGCGTCACAAGATCAGAATGGTTTTTTATGTTATAAGCACAGCGTTATGGTTATAGTCCGACCATTTTTTTATCAGTCATTGTTATTATCCACATGTGACCATCATCGTGGCTTGAGCATAATGCTGCTTGTTCACTTTTCTTTCTTTCTTCTCTCCTACTCAATTACTATTGTGTTGATGACTCAGCACTATATTGCGAAGGAGCACATTACCAATACGGTGCCTTTTCTCTTTGTTATCCTCACAAACCTTCATTAGTGGCAACTCTTTAGCTTTAAACGTCTTTTGTTGAAAGTCAGCCATCTTTGAAACAAAATATGTACATCTTTCAACTTGGCACCTACATGTCATCAATAAATTGTTTTAACAAATGTCTAAAGACCACACTTACAAATTTGTCTCCTACATTAAATCAATGTATTGTTTTCAGCATGGCTAAGCAAAACATGGTCCACACGTGGCACCTATATGCCCGGTGGTGTCACTCATAATATTGACAATGTGTACGCATGATCGTTCCCTTCTTCGCTTAAAAGGGTGTATTTTGAAAGTAATGTTCGCGAACAATAATGTTCGCGATTTTTTTGCAAAAAAGGGTCGCTTTTGTCAACCATGTACTCGCTATTTTTTTAAAAAGGTATATTTTTAGCTATTTTTTTGTGAACCGAAATGTAATCGAGAATTTTACCAATTTCTCGCTTAATTTATTCCAGTATTACATTTTGTCATGTTTTGGCCACACATCTTTGACAACTCCGCGGGAAAGTTCAGGTCGTAATCCCGGTTTGTTTACAGTTGACGTCATTGCGTAAACAGGGGCTTCCCCAGGTAGAGACCCCACTGACTCATGGTTCTTTTAGCAGCGATATTATATGCAGCCGGTGTCTGTGGAACCATTAAGACAGCAGGGTCCTAGGATTCATCATGTCGCTGACCACAAAGCAATGGTCACGTTCGTCTCAGGGCAAGAAATGCCGTGAAATATTGGAGTAATATGTATAGAAACTTAATGATAATAAGGAGCCAACTTGTTGTTCCAACGCAAGCAAGGATTCACACACTGACACATGTTATTGGGAAAGATCATTTTAGATGGTACTGAATTCCAGTATTCTTCCACATCCATGACATCCTTAATGTGGGGCATTTATTCTGTTGATGCTTGCCGACTTCATAGTGTGGTGGCACCATACTAAATTCTTTCCCTGTTATTTGTTTTCCTCATATACTTAGGCCTAAAGATGGTATTAACACAGTTAAAAAGGACAACAGAGTTCATCTTTGAAAAGAAAACATGTTTTTTGTGTTGTTCTTGAAATTTAAAAAAAGGGGTGATTTTGTAAAAGTGTACTTGAAATGCAAAAAGGGTTGTTTTTAAGGTTAATTTGTACCCCCGTTTTCATGTAAAAATAGGGGTCAAATTGCTTAGAATGTACATGAAACCACGCGAAAAAGGGGTATTTTTTACTTGGGGAACGATCAGAGCGTTTACGGCCTTTGAATAGGAAGTGACCCACCGGGCCTATATTATAAACATCAATCTATTTTTTTTATAGAGGTTAAGTCCTGGCCCGATCGCTAATAGCCTCATCCCCAGAAGCCCCAGATTTTACGCGGAAGTTGGTCAACATTTGGTATCAGACAAGCTACTATTTTCTCATTTACGCTGTGAAATCTAGGGCCAAAGGAGGTTATTGGTTTGGAAGTTATGAGGCAAAATGTATCCCCCATTTGTCGATCCATATTCATTTACACCGTGACAGTACTCTATGGGCTTACAAAATCACGTTTTTAAGCTCTCACATAATGGATTGAATATCGGTGGCGAAACTTTCAGATGGCGTTTTGGGGTGAAGGCGAAAACAATTTAATCAAGATGAAACTTCATATCCTTAAATGGTGATGGGCCATCCGCATTTCAAAGAGAACTCTTGCAAACTTGGCATCTCTAGTTTGGAAGGTGTTTTATAAATCCTGTTATGTGGGTGCCAAGTTTGGACAGTGTTCTTATTAATATTAATAAAACATAGGTTGATGTCATGTAGGTGTCAGATTTGGACAGTGTTCTTATTAGCTATCTGTAAAATAAACACTAGGTTTGATGTCGTGTAGGGGGTCCAGTTTGGGACGTGCTTTTTTATATTAGCTATCTGTAAATCAATGTTGATTTCATGTAGGTCCAGATTGGACAGTGTTCTTATTAGGCCATAAGTGTAAACAATAGGTTGATGTCTGTAGTGCCAGATTTGGACATGTTTCTTATTAGCTATCTTTAAAACAATATGTTATTTCATGTAGGTGCCAGATTTGGACAGTGTTCTTATTAGACATTAGTAAAACTACTGTTGAATGTCTGTAGGTGGCCAGATTTGGACAGTTTTCTTATTAGCTATCTGTAAAAAAACAATAGGTTGATGTCATGGTATGTTTCCAGATTTGGACAGTGTTCTTATTAGCTATCTGTAAAACAATAGGTTGATTCAATGTAGGGTGCCAGATTTGGACAGTGTTCTTATTAGACATTAGTAAAACAATAGGTTGGTGCAGATTGAAGTGTTCGTCTTAGCTATCTGCCCAACCTAGGTTGATGTCATGTAGGCATGTTATGTGCAATTTGGAAGGAGTTCTAGTATTCTTTGATTACCACCAAATAGGCGGGATATATTCGGTTGTTCTCGTTCCGCGCGTAAATGTAAACCAAATGTACTCGAGCATTTGTTGCAAACAATCGCATGCCCACGCGAATATACACCTGCGTCTTTTGCGTTGGCCGGCCCTACATTATTCGATATCAGTTTTTCGCACTGTTGAGTCCCGCCTATTTGGTGGTAATCAAAGTATAAGCATCTTAAAATTATTGGTTCAACAGTTGTGTGGGCGTTACAGAGTGGTTCTAATCACAAATCCACAATGGTGCATCCGCATATTTTTATCACGGCGGCGTGAGAAAAATAAAATACACGCGGATCAGTTATTGATTTGTGATGAACTCTGTGACATGTTTGAACCCCAACAATGAACCTCTTGAAAATCTTCTAAAAACTTTAATTTTCATGTTGACATCATGTTGACATCTTTCTTTGTAAATTTCAAGAAAAATGCATTGTAAAATGGTTAGTTTTGGTATGTCCTTGCTTTTGAGGTTGCATCACCAGTTGCCCTTGCGGTACTCAAAGTTCGCCACGTGATAACATGCAGCGACTTGAGTGGTACCATGTGAACACGGCGCAAGTGTCAAATTAGGAGGATATTCTTATTAGTATAGCTATCTGTAAAACAAGATGGCATGGCAGGTGCTATGTTTTGTATGGTGTTCTACTTGTCACATGTATTTAATTGGAACAACAAAATCAAAAATGCTAGAGTTACTGTGCTAATCCACAAATTCTTGTTTTTAAAGTTAACCATTTAATTTTCTTTTTCCACCAGAATTATCATGCGCAGAACCTGCAGAGCAAGCGTGGCCTTAACTATTACATGTAAAGCGTCGGCCGATGCGGGGTTCGAACCTGATCTCATGTATAAAGCCAGGAAACCAACCGAAACTTTCAGATGGGATATATTTGCTAGTGATCGTAACATTTTGTTGCACCTACCTGAAAATTGCCCACAGAACACACCGGGCTGATACATGCCTGTGCTTCAATTGACAGTCCATGAACTGAGATTACAAGATTTTTGGTTTCATTGCACCCTATTTAGATGCTCCCAGGGGCTGATCCAGCCCTGGCTAAAGGGGGGTGCCTAGATAAGATGGCTAGAAGGCTGCGTGGCATGGGCGGATGCGGGAGTGTGTGTGACCCCCCCCCCCCCCCCCCCCCGCTAAGCCGAAGCTGTGCATTTTACATGGCAATCAAGCTTTTTCCAATGTAGTTGAGGGGACTTGTTCATATCACTCATTTCTAAATGCGTTGGAAAGAGTTCTTTCAGACAATAATATTAACCTGACAGCACATGCGAGCCCGAAAATGTTTTAAATCGTGTGTGATTTGGACAAAAATGTTTACATTTTCAACGAATTCAGAAATATTATTACCACGTACATGATTTCTTTCTAGAAGTAGGGGCGGATAATCCCTCTCAAGG